>CM040999.1:11055979-11073909 GCA_022985145.1 Pangasius djambal | reverse complement strand
TTGTTATTTCACTACGCTGAATTCTACTGTGGGTTTCCCCATTGAACTGGAGGACTAACCTCAGCCTTCTATTAGGAATAATAATTTTTGAATGTAACACATCAAAGCTGAGAGTGTATACAGCCATGATGGTGATGAAGATCTGAAGATGCAGCAAACAAACATCATCTCTCTCAATACATGGCACTTAGATTTTATATATATATATATATATATATATATATATACATATACATACATACATACATATAGTACTGTGCAAAAGTATTAGGCATTAGGCACACTTTTTTAGTACAAGTTTTGTTATAGATGTTTATGTTCATGTGTAATGCATATGCAATACATGTTCAATTCATGTAAAATAAGGGACTTTCATGTGCAATACAAATTTATTATTACTGCCTATTTATTAATACTAAGTTTAGTGTGCAATACATACTATATAACTACTGTACTTAATTACCGTTACCACTCCATTGCATTGCACTTCAATTCACTCCACACCTGATCTAAACTATCATCTTCACTGGTATAGTTCTACATCATTCTTGGTATGTTTACTTATTCATTTTTAATTTATTAATTTACTTTTTTCATTTTTGTATATATATACTGTATAGGTATCTATTTGTTTTATTTTCTTCTTTCTTTCTTTCTTTCTTTCTTTCTTGACAGCAACTGTGACATGGCAAAGCAATTTCCCCCTGGGATTAATAAAGTTCTTTGAATCTTGAATCTTGAATGACTGCATTACTGAGTCAGTACAAAAACATTTTATATTTCCAAACATTACCTTTCCATTAAAGGTAATTACATGCTACAGAAAAATATTTGTATGTCAGGAAAGAAAGCAACATATTGTGTAACAGACCACTTTTCAGACAAAAACCAGATGACTGACACCAACCTGATCTATCATCCATATCCTCAAACTCCACCACCACAGAGTGCCCATTGTTGGAAATGTTCAGAGAAGTGCAGTTATCATAGTTGATTGAGATGGCCGGAAGGCGGCTGTCATAAACTGCCTCTTCAGGTACGATGTTAATTGGGGACTGGCGAGTTCCCTGAGCGATGGGGTAAGATTTGTGCCATGCAGATGGACCTGCCAAAATTTTAGAAAGCAACAAGCAATGATGAATGAATGTGCTTAGCCATGTCAAATACCCTAGTGGCTGGCCTGAGTATAAGAAAACAGGACTGTTACTCATTTTTAAGCATGTGCTTGCTGTACATACTGTATTATCTCCAACCATGCATTGTATATTTTTGCTACTTTAAGCCACCATAAGCCCTTCTCTGAGCTGTGTTAGAGCAGGACTAGTGCAGTTATCCCTGTGCAGACACGTTGCTTAATCTCTCTTTAACCTAATGGCCTCTTTGCATTAAAAAGTCTCCAGCAGACTAGAATGGATCAGTATTGCACAGTGAACTAATCCATCAGTCTGTGTTTGTGAAAATAGTGCTCAAGTAACTACAAGTGCTACAAATATTGTTATGCTTTGTCCTGACTCAAACACTCTAAGTTACAGTGTAAATAAGCTGCAAACCTGTATGATTGTGTGACTCTGAACCCAACTATTGAGAAAAGGTAGCAATGCCTGATAAAAGTCTGCTTACCATCCTCTTCACCATAACCCCACTTATGGCCAGTCATTGTGAGTTCCCCTCCAACGGTGATAAAGTGCTGGTTAAAAACAGAAGACAGCAAAGAGAAAGAGCTTGTTGCTTCTTTAGTGGTTGTGTGTAAATGCAGCCAGGTAGAGCGCTTTCATTCTATGAGTAGAGGCAGAAGTTGCCAGGTTGGACTGGTTTAATCCCTTCAAATACACATCTTCTTGTTCGTTGGACAAGAACTCAAACTGTACCAGCGCAAATCTAGATGTATATTTGATAGGCTCCGTGCAATCTGGCAACCCGAAAAGTTCATTCTCTCTTTGCCACTCCTCTGCAAACCCGACTGATAAACAAAGTGACCGGGTTTAGATGAAGAAAGTATCAAAATTACGAAACAGGTAATGTATGACCTTTGTATGACATTTATTTACGACTACAGAGGTCGTAAAAGGCGCGCGCTCAATTCGGAACCATAATATGGACGCTATTTCTGCGTAAGTACTAACAAACAAAACTGTCAGAAAGGGGGAAAAATGAGAATACAAGCACATAATTAATGCTAAGGCATGTGCTCTGCCATCTAAACGGCCCTCAGTGGCTAGACGCTACAATATAAATAATAATCCTCATCACTGTAATAAAGGAACCTGAAGGTCAGACTAGAGACTATGGGAATCTGTGGATTCTGTGTTGTTCCTTATGGCCAATGGATAAACAAAACTGGCCAATCTAACAATCTGTCATCATCAGGCATCTAGAAAATGGGGAAGTTTCGTTTGTTAGTCCTGTGTGTGAGTTTGTAGGTATTTTCAACACAGCATAAATGATATTCCACTGTACTGTGCAGAAGTTCAGTTCACAGGCCACATAAGAATATTACAGTTATAAGAATACTAAGCTTCACCAATATCAGTATAAAGTCAAACAAAATCCCTGCTGTGTCACTCGTGAAATATCAACAGGTAAGTTTCTCAGGATGTAAATCACACTGTGGTGTTTGGCCATAACCTGGCAGATTTTATGGTTCTGTTTCTCCTTTTTTTTTTTTTTTAACTACAGCTGACAGTTGTTTCCCCAAACTGACAATAAACATGCCCACTAAATCCACTGTAAAACCAACTTGTACTAGAATCACTTTTATTTATGGACAAAAAGTGCTACAGATGGTGATTTCAGTGAAGACTGGACTGTGTAACATACAGTATACTGTACAGTATACTGTAAGTATATGTTTTCTGATAAGCCAAGTAATTTTAAGGGGGAAAACTTGTAGCCAAATCATTAGTGAGACCTTCCATGCAAGACACCGAAATTCAGAGTCATGAATTATCAATGTTTGTAACTCTAGTTAAAGTGAGTAGGGAGCCATATTGTAGCATTTCACTGTGTAAATCTTTTGTATGAAAGAGAAACGTACAGTATAGACCTATTGTGATATGCATCATATATGGAACAATGTGTGATTCACATGGTGTTAAAAATACCAGGAAGCTTTCAGTTAAAGGTTTAAATTAAATACAAATATAGTATAACTGCCAGAAATCATCCAATATAGTGGCAGAATTAAATCTATTTGTCATGCAGGATGTTGGCAATACCTATTTTTTTTTAATAGCATAATGAAATTGCATAAAGCGATGGGAAATGAACATGTGATGGCTTTGTAAAAAAAAAAAAAAAGGGCCTATTGTAACTATGAGATATCACAGGTCAGAAAATCTCACAAATTTTTGTCTTTTCTGAAGCAGCAGCTAATCAACTTTAAATGTAGAGGCTTTAATGAACTGTGTAAGGATGTGCCGATAATTAGTAATATAATATATAATCAACATACACAGTAACATACCAAATACATGTCTGTTATTATGCTACATGTTGGTAAGAGACACCCTAAGTAGGAAGTATTTGTCCCATTTGGAAAGCAAGATATGGGCAACTGTCTTCATTCTTAACTTTAATTTGTAGCGAGCACCTTCACAGTGAAGGTATTTGCTTTTTGAAGAAAACACTGCTTAATGAGAACAGGTACAGGTGTGCATGTGGTAATTTTTTAAACTACAGGATCATGACAATATTGTTAATATAATAAATCTATTAATACATATAATACACAAATAATATATAATAATAAATACAACAAAGGCGTTTGTGCTTGTGATCAGCTTTAAAATGAAGGCATGTCAATCTGCTCATCACTTTTAACATCAAGGTGTAATGTCTATCATATTGTCATGACCTACACTACAGCACCATCTACTGTCTGCTGACACTGTTTAATATCTAACAGTGTAATGCTTCACTTTATAAACCTCAATTATATTTTATGACATTATATTTTTCCAGGAAAACAACACCTAGTTTTGCGAAGTATTATATTTTAACCTGTTCTCAATGTTCTCAGTGAGCATATTCTTAAGATGAATATATTCATCATTCAAGATTTAAGCCTGCAAGACCAATTAAAGATTTATTTACCCACAATACAGTGACTGTTTTATACTCCTTTGTGTGTTTATTATATATCTTTCACTGTAGTTCCTTCTGTTATAATCATTCATGTGAAAATCAAACACTGAACAATTCAGATTTATTGTGTATTTATCATATGTCATCCATTGCAGTTTCTGTGCTGCCTAGCAATATAAAATCCAGACCCTGCAATAAAACAGACAGAGTGTGTGTGAGAGAGAGAGAGAGAAATTAAAATATTAGTCACAGGAGGTAGAAAAGCAATTACAGGCCCAAAATCATAAGACAGTACATTACAAAAAGCTCTGCATGCACTTTAGACAACATTTTATGTTCGTACCTTCCAATGATGTGGTCTGAGCGTTAATGGGTTTTGCCTGAGGTCAAGTTTTATAAGTCTGCTGAAACCTAGGACTAAATCGTCCTCCAGTGAGGTAATACTGTTGAAGTTAATAAGAAGAACTTGAAGACTTGGCATTTCTGGAAAAGAGATTTAAGATACCAAATAAACAGTGCTATCTGCAAGCCTTGTGCTAGCGGTTTATCTACAAAAATGTACAAGAGAGGAAAAAATGAAGATGCAGTAATGTTAAGCCACTTGTCCATTTTGACTACACTTAGGCCTACCTGTAAGGTGACTAATGAGTTCTCTTTTTTTAGGTGTCACATAAAGACTCACACCTTTATATAATTTATCTCTTTGTGTAACCCTTTCTTTCTTGATATTTGTCTGAAGAAAACTCTGATTATTTGGAAACTGGTCCTGCATATATTGCAGACATGTAACTAACCTGTGAGTGCCTTTGGAATTTTTTTGAAGCTGTTCTTATTCAAACTGATGAAGATTAGTGACTGTAAGTTTTTCAAATCCTCTGGTACATCCTCTATTTTATTATCAGCCAAGTTCAACCACTGCAGACTTTTGAGGCTCCCAAATTGTGGTGGCAAAGTCATGATGGAATTGCTACTCAGACCAAGTTTTTGCAACTTGCTGAGTTTGCCAATAGATGGTGGGACAGAAATGAGTCCACAGTTTATGGCCCAGAGCTCTCTGAGTTCTCCAAGTTCTCCCAAAGCCTCAGGGAGGACAGAGAGTGGGTTGTGGTTTACTCCCAGGTATGTCAGGTGTTTCAGGGCACTGATGTTATTAGGAAGCACAGTCAGCTGGTTTTGATCCAGGATGAGTTCTTCAAGCTGATCAAGGTGCAGAATCTGCAAAGATTTAGGGTAATACAGGAAGATACAGGCTAATCAAAAAAAACATTTACATTTTTTTTTTATTCACTTGGCAAACGCTTTTATCTAAAGTGACTTTTGGAGAAAATGATGTAAAATCTAATCCAGGCAAAGAGCTAAGCAGTTTAGGGTCTTGCACATGGGTCAAATGTTGGCTCTCTTTTAGTGATGGTCAAAGTGATAATAGTGGTACTGATGCTTAATGAAGCATCAACAAAACTGTAGAGTCAGATTATAAAAAACATTTTTTAAATTAATTATTTAGAAAATTTTTTGTTTTTTATTTAGTACTGCCCTGAATAAGCTATTTCACATAACAGATGTTTACATAAATGAACCAGTTCAAAAGTTAAAATACGCTTGATTCTTAATACTGTGTGCTGTTACCTGGATTTTATGTTTTGTGATAGTTGTTCATGAGTCCCTTGTTTGTCCTGAACATGTTGAGATCCATCTTTTCACACACTGAGGACAACTGAGGGACTCATAAACAGCTAGGACAGAAGACAACATAACAATTTACACCCCCCTGGCTCTTAATGTATCGTGTTGCCTTCTTGAGCATCAGTGAATGTTTGCACCTTTTGTAACAGTTGTGTGAGTCCCTCAGTTGTCCTCAGTGTGAAAAGACGGATCTCAACGCCATATAGCTGCTGTTGGAAAGGGGTCAAATATGCAGAAGATGCTGGAAAAGTCAAGTCAAAGAAAACGCAAAGAATGTGCAGGACCTGGAGGATTTTTCTGAAGAACGCTGGACAGTGCTCAGGACAAACAAGGGACTTGTGAACAAATATCACAAAACATAAAAACAGTCACTGATCATCCAGGTAACAACACACAGTATTAAGAATCAAGCGTATGTCAAATTTAAACTGGTTCTTTTGCATGAATTCAGTTATCACTGTGTCTTGTGGACTATATGTAAACATCTGTTATTTGATATACCTTATTTATTTATTTATTTATTTATTATTTTTTTAAAATAATTAACATTTTGCAGATTCTGCAAGGCATATGTAAACTTCTGACCATCTTATGATCATATCCCCAGGCCTACTTTCTGGCGCTGCTCTGATTTAACTTATTATCAGTAGCACAGAATCTTACTATTGTTCGTATATCAGTAATTTAACTTAAACTCGTTTGGGAATATTTAAGTATTGTTAATTTATTAACTAGATTTAAATATAACGCTTTATTCTCTGGTATTATAAAGAAATAGGTAGGTTAATGCAGTGACAGTTGTCTGAAACAGCTCCTTCACTTGCCTTCTTACCTCTTCAGGGGGTAAAATGAGATGGTTGTGGTTCAGGAATAATTTCTTTAAAGTTATCAGCTCTGAAATGCGTGCAGGCAGTAAAACTAAACCGCGGTGACTGATATTTAACGACTCCCACTTCTTGGTTAGACATTCATCGAGTATATCATCTATATTCATTTGGCTTCGTAAGAAATCACCAAGAGGTGACAGTGGATCTACAACAGGATGTGAATTTCGACGGTGCTCGCGTGGCGTCACCATGGTTACGCAGTCTGGGCAATTTCCGGTCAGATACTATGGCAGTGTGGCACTGTGCAGCGTGTTATAAGCAATAACATGCCAAGTGCAAAAGAACAGACAGGGAATATATGTATCAAATATATATATACCTATACATACATACATACATATATATTTATTTATTTATTTATTTATTTATTTATTTATTTTGTATTGTATATCATGGCGGTACCCGGAGGTAATACATAACACAGGGCTGCTTAGAAAACCGGAATATGTGGGAGAAAGATGAGCCCTATTTCCCCCACCTTATTCTGGAAAATCCCGCCTCGATAGACAATAGATAACTAGTATCCGCCTACTGTGCTTTGATTGGCTAATACCATCTCCCTCCCGGGCCATAGTCGGCTAGTGGCATATCGGGCATACTAAACAGAGAAACCCTACAGGGCCTCTATAACTTTTGCTCTCAAAACAGCCTCAGTTCTCCATGGCATGGATTCCACAAGATGTGGGAAATATTCCTTTGAGATTCTGGTCCATGTGGACATGACTGCATCTTGAAATTCCTGCAGAGATGAACATGGTCCACAACAATACTCACATAGGCTGTGGCATTCAAGCAATGATTGATTGGTATTCAATATTCCCCACACCATTACACCACTTCCACCAGCCTGGACTGTTGACGCAAGTTTGGGTCAATGGATTCATGCTGTTAGCACCAAAATCTGACCCAACCATCTGTGTGCCTCAGCAGAAATCAAGATTCATTAGACCGGGCTTCGTTTTTCCAGTCTTCAACAGTCCAGGTTTGGGTGAGCCTGTGCCCACTGCAGCCTCAGCTTTCTGTTCTTGGCTGACAGAAGTGGAACCCAGCGTGCTCTTCTGTTGTTGTAACCCATCCGCCTCAAGGTTTGATGTATTGTGGATTCTGAGATGCTTTTCTGCTCACCACAATTGTAGAGTGTTTATCTGAGTTACTGTAGCCTTTCTGTCAGCTCAAACCAGTCTGGCCATTCTCCATTGACCTCCCTCATCAACAACGTGTTTCTGTCTGCAGAACTCACTGGATGCTTTTCTTTATTGTACCATTCTGTATAACCTCTAGAGACTGCTGTGCATGAAAATCCCAGGAGATCAGCAGTTACAGAAATACTCAAACCAGCCCATCTGGCAGAAACTATCATGCCTCAGTCAAAATCACTGAGATCACATTTTTCCCCATTCTGATGGTTGTGAACATTACCTGAAGCTGCTAGCCCGTATCCACATGATTTTATGCATTGCACTGCTGCCACACAATTGGCTGATTAGATAACTGCAGGAATGTGTAGGTGTACAGGTGTTC
Source organism: Pangasius djambal (assembly GCA_022985145.1). Taxonomy (NCBI): domain Eukaryota; kingdom Metazoa; phylum Chordata; class Actinopteri; order Siluriformes; family Pangasiidae; genus Pangasius; species Pangasius djambal. The sequence continues at coordinate 11,065,735 of CM040999.1, read as the reverse complement.
CTAATAAAGTGCTCAGTGAGTGTATATGGGTTATGTATATGCGGGTTGATACATACGTCTTGATACTTCTGATCCTGGCTTTTTTTTTTTTTTTAAGAAATTTTACATAAAATTATTAATATCATATATTTATGTATTTATCAGCTTGAATATGTACCCTATCTGCTAATGAAATTTTGGGGGAAAAAAACAAAAAACAAGAAAGAAATGATGCCATAAGTAATGATGCCCTCTAGTGGCTGGCTGCAGTACAATTTTTATCCTTGCCCAATCCCATGTTAGTGAATGGAGAAGGAGCCAAAATTATATTAATTTATATTTATTACAGCTCCACGAATTATTTTGGGGAACAATGTTCTGTCTTTTTTTTTAACCAGCTCAGCTACTTTGATATCTCACCCAATATCTTTTTTATGATAAATGTTTTTATAGGAGTAATTTTAATAAATAAATAAAAAGGCAAGGTTGATGAGGTGATTGACAGTTTGAAGATGACAGTGGAGTCTCATGAATGCACACAAACATTCTAACATGCAAATGAAGCTCTTGACAGTTCTGTAACAAAGCCATGTTGTGTTCTGCTGTAAATAGACTCTCAGTGGGGAGGACTTTGCAATTTTCCTGGTATGTTGCTCATTTTGATGGGTAAGCTAGCTTGCTGTGCTAATATTATAACTAGCAAATCGAAGTGTATGAAGTGATGGCACACACCAAGGCACCTAACACTAGCTAAATTCCATAACAAGTTACTATTAACTGTATGAAGTTTGCTCTTGAAATAGATAAAAAAAATAGTGCACTTCTCCATTCAGATTAGTAACTTACAGGATCTATTAGCCCATCCCAGTGTAGGAGATGGATCTATTAGCCAATCCCATTGTAGCAGACAGGATCTATTAGCCGATCCCAGTGTAGCAGGCGGAATCTATTAACCAGTCCCAGTGTAAGAGGCAGATCTCTTAGCCAATCCCAGTGTAGCAGGTGGGGTCTATTAGCCAATCCCAGTGTAGGAGGCAGATCTCTTAAGAAATGAATTTTAGAATTTTATGTAGGCCAACATCTTAGTACAGTACATTTTTCTTAGTCTGCTGTGCTCATACAATATTATAATATGTTGATGACAAATTTGAATAAGATTTAAAAAATCTTGTAATCAAAATGTGATTTATTGACATCATTAATAAGTATGCTACAAAGGTGATTTATGACAGAGCTCTGGGTTTCTTTTATGCTTTCTTTATTATGTACTGCATAAACTTAAAAAAAAAAAAAGATCAAGCAGTTTGCTACTTTTCTGACATTCAAGTTCAAGTGCATGTATGTGCTTCTTATCTTTCTGGTTCACAGTGTCTTGTTCACAGGAAACCATATAAGTAGGCTGCAGGTAATAACACACAGGTAAGAACATTCACTCTTTACCTGCCAGTTCAATCCACCTACTCTCTCGGGCCCCAGCCGACACTTGACCATACCCCAGCTGCCACATACCCCTATACTGCAAAGAGGAAATCTGGCACAGCCATCTGCTGTGGCAACAAAGAGGTGCCATAACAGGTAGTATTGGTGAGGACCCCTTCTCCACTGTACCGTACTTGCTCCCCCTTACTGAGAACTTCCGGCTGATGTAGTGCACTGGGCACTCCTTCCCTCCACCACCTGGGACAAAATAGCCACCAGCCCTGTGTCTGATGCGTCAGTCTACAGAACAAGGGAGAGAGAAGTCAGGAGAATACAATGTCTGGACCAAGATCACTGTGGCACTCCTTGGTTACTCCAGTGTTGAATATAGCCTTCAGTTCATCCTGAACTACATTTTTACATTGTTACATTACATTTTTTACATTGTGCTCAGGTAAACAATATAGCCATCTGCATACAACCACGCCTGGGAGAGTCTCAGTGTGGTGCCCTATGAGGTTTGTGCAACTGGGTAGGAGTAAAACTGCATCAGAAAATTCCTTTTGTATCCTGGCAGCCTGTGCTCTTTGGGACAGAGAAACGTGCTCTCCACAGGAGGCCAGGGTGGATTGAGTTGGGTCTTTTAAGGATACCTTCAGTCCCAGCTCCTCCATCTCAGGAACCACCATCATTGAAGCCACAGGGACAGACTCTCTCCATCGTTTCAGGAGACTGAGGGGGTATATTTTGCAGTGCATCGCCTCTATCCTTTCGCCTGACCTCATAGTCTACTTCTTCAACTCAGCATGTGACCTCAAAGAGCTCTTGCTACTTAGAGAGTAATTTAAAACTGATGAACACTTCATCTCCCGGTGTGAATTCCTGAGTGCCTGTCATACATTCGGGACTGTCACTCCTGGGCCTGACACCAATTTCTCCCATGTTATTTGGCCCAAGGTGTGGAGTTTTGCTCTCAGGTCCAGAGTATACTGAATTTTGTTCTTACTTTTGCAAACAACAGGGGCTCAAGCCACTTATATTAATTATGTGCATCACTGTGAACGAACTTACAAATTCCTCTTATCCTTCTTACAAACCAGTCCCTCTGTTTGAGGATGGTAAACACTGGTACAAAAAGAGTTAACCCCCTAACCGGTCTTAAGAGCACCTCTGCAAGAGTTTATGATGAGATGTTGTTCAGATGCACTGCTTCCCTATATTACATTGCAAACTCTTTCTGCCTGGAGCCTCCTTGACCAGAGAATCACCCGCTGCTGCTGAGGATGGCCCCACATGAACTGTCTAAAGATCACCATGAGATTGCTGTACATGGCACCACATGGATAACCTAAAGATGGCTGTGGATGTTCTTACTTAGATAGCCTAAAGATTGTACTTGCTAAACAGTTTATGCTCAAGTCTCACGTATCTCAAGTATCACTGGACAGTGGATAACTTCACCTGGATACTGCAGACTTAAATTTAAAACTCTAATGAAATCAAAAATGTCTCTGAAGCTCTTACTCGGGATCCTTACAACACACTTAGTATTGCTTGAATTTATTGTACACAGCTGTGGATGACTAATAACTCATAAGCATTTCCAGTGTGTGTTGTGTGACCTACATGCCCAGGTATGTCTGGACACAGTAACATAACTTTTCATTATTTGCACTGAGGGCGACATTAAGATTAGGGATTGAATTCACAAAAATAGGCTGTATGTAAAAACTGTATGAAACAGAAAAATTTAAAGGTGATCTTTGACCCCGAAATCCATAAGATACACACAAAACTATTCAGGAAGCGACGGCGGAGCGTGGCGTCACCATGGCTACGCAGTCTGAGCATTTCCGGTCAAATTTATTTCCTATTTATTTATTTATTTATTTAAATCTTTTGGGCTTCAAACCAAGTGCAAAAGAGCGGGCAGGTAAATGTATAACATGTGGAACGTGCAACATGTTATAAGGCATGAGGTAACAGCTTTATATGATAAGAGCATCGCCAGCTTTAAACCAGGCTGCTTAGAACACCGGGAAGTGTGGAAGAAGGAGGTGCACATCATATGACCGTTATTTTCCCACCTTATTCGGATAAATCTGTACTTTCATTGGCTACTAGCATCTGGCTCCCGGGTCATGATTGGCTAGTGGCATAGCGGGTAGTCTAGATACGGAAATATCAAGCCTGGCTACTTCAATCCTATTTCACTGTTTACGTGAATAGAACCAGTTAAAATGTAAAACAGGGATTGTCTCCTTTATAAATATTTATTTAAAAAACACACACACAAATAAGAAATACTGGAAATTGTATTTTTCTGCTACTTTTTCTATATACTATGAGGAAAAAATAAAAGTCATCTGCCGCTCTAGTTCCGCAACGTCGAGTTGTTGCTACAGTGACGTAAACGTTTACTTAAGTGAACTGTTCTACAGACATGAGACACTAGCCAATCATGGCGCAGGGGCGGGATATATTAGCCAATCCCAGGGTAGGGGGCGGGATCTATCGGAATACGAGTGAGAAAAATAAGAACGTGGGAGTGTCGCGCGCAGTCACTGCTGGTTTTTAAAGCAACTTTGCATAAAACACTAGCGAGCGAAGGGAGAAAATGGAGGCAGACAACCTTTCCCTGGTCTTGCACAGTAAAGGCGATCTCAGGCTGGTATGATAAATTCGTTTTAACCCAACTATCCTAATGAACTAACCTTACACTAAAGAATAAACAGTTTGTACTGAAAGATGTCTTTCAGTCACTGAACCAATGTGCTGTGCTTATTTAATGTTAATGTGGTTATTTGCAGGAACAGCGTCCCATACCAGAGCCTGGAGCTGATGGTATGATCAAACACTAATGCACAAGTTTCCTAATGGTGAAAGCTGACACTGCAAATACTTCAACTGTTTTATGCCCTTTGCCCCTCGACTGCATGCAGTGGTGCCAAACTGGGCGGTTTTCCTGAGAGAGAAGTTAACTATGGGCTGATAGCACTGAATTATTTAGACAGAATTTATTGACATTTTTCCTTCATAAGGTATGGTTTTAAACTATGAATTATTGTCTGAAAATGAGCAGCAGTTACAGGCGGGTGTTATGATAGTGTTGGAATTCTGATAAGTTATGTCAGTGCTATGAGTTCATCATAATTATAAGTACTTCTTCTTTTGCTCCTGGATAATTGAATAAGTAAGGAATAAAACATAAAATAATCCACATGTGCTGGCATTATTCCTCTTATACTATACAGCAATTTGTCAACAATTATTTCATTTATTAAAGAAGGACACATCATGCTTTTTATCCATTTGTTGTTTTGTATATAATGTTATGGAATGTCCATGAGACAAATGATTTCCTGTTTTCACTTACGTTATACCAGCTATAAACAGTCGTTCCCTCACCAGCATCTGTTTTTTTTTCTCTCTGCTAAAGTAAATAAGACAAAAAACAAATAACCAAACAAAAAAAACTTTGTTAAATAACAACATGATTTGGTTATCCATATATTATTAGACTTAGATTATGTAGAGATTCAAGAATTCTGAAAAACAGTTCTGTGGTATAATTGGACTTGTAATATTATAGAAGATTCTTGAGTATTCATTACTGAAAAAGGGAAATATAAACAAATGCCGTAAGAGATACAGATGATTGTATTTGCCGAAGTTTTCAGCATTAATGTATCCCATTATGTACAACAGAACAAAAGGGGTAGAGCATGTAGCATATAAACAATCAGCAGGGCTACTAATGATAGTGATAGGGTTTGCCTACCACTGCTTCTGTCTCTGTCTCAAATCTGTAAATGTTAATGAGTCCAGCAGAGTCTGGGGATTTTCCTGCTTATACATTACACATGGTAATTAACTGATGAGTTCTGTGTTTTATTTTGCTTGACCTTCAGAGGTTTTACTTCAGATGCACTCGGTGGGGATCTGCGGCTCTGATGTGCACTACTGGCAGAATGGACGGATTGGGGACTATATTGTTCAGAAGCCGATGGTCCTGGGTCATGAGGCAGCAGGGCGAGTGGTCAAAGTGGGATCTGCAGTCACTCACCTCAAACCAGGTTTGCTGGAGAAAAGCATGATTCAGGATTAACCTGCACTGTTTAGGCCAAAATGATTAATGTTTGTTGGTTTCATACAGCCACACAACAATATATAGTGTGTAAGATTGGTCAGGGTAATCACACATAATAATAATAATAATAATAATAATAATAATAATAATTCAGTATCAGTTAGATATTGGACTTTTGCACCCTTCAGTGATATTAGTGTTGCAAAGGTGAATATTGTATTAATAATTAACAAATGAAATGCAATATGCAAAGGGTAAGCCTCACAAAAGTTATCAAAAGAATTCTGAATTCTCCCAATGGTCTATAATATGCAGAACCATGATAAACCACTTTTGAACCCTATTTATTTTGCCATTTGTTGTCCATTTAGGTGACAGGGTGGCTATTGAACCTGGAGTCCCCCGAGAAATGGACGAGTTTTTCAAATCTGGCCGCTACAACCTATCACCCACTATATTCTTCTGTGCCACACCACCTGATGACGGGAGCCTCTGCAGATACTACAAACATAACGCCAACTTCTGCTACAAGTCAGTTTCCCCAAAATGTCATGCACTGTACATTTGTCTTCAAAATGTTCCACCTTTGGACACATTTTTGCTGCTTTTAAAATTCTGAGCCACAAGACTATTGCAAGAATAGAGGCCAGGTTTTGTGTTGATGTGCTCCTCAGGTAATCATCTACATTTCTGTGTGCAGACTTCCTGATAATGTGAGTTATGAGGAAGGGGCTCTGCTTGAGCCGCTCTCAGTGGGGATTCACGCATGCAGGAGAGCCGGAGTTACTCTGGGCAGCTCTGTGTTCATCTGTGGAGCAGGTTAATTAGCTTTCTGCTGAGCCTGCAGTGGTTGTACTATTACATTAACAATAGGGGATGAGTATCGTTCTATTTTGTGTAGAATGTTTCACTTAAAGGACCCATTTTTCATGATCATAGTGCAAACACAAAAATAAGGCAGATGGAACAGGACTTCACAGTCTTCAATTAATGGTCAGAAGTGAGAAGTGGACCAGAGTAGTTGCTCCATCCACCTCAGTGTAGGCACTTTTATTTCTGACTACCTGGTTTAGGCCCAACCAAATTAGCGTACTGGGTTTTATAACTAAGTTGTGCCTGGTTAAAAATAGACTTCAGACAATTTTATAGTGAAGTCCACACAATAAATTCAGATTTGTATGGCAGCACTTATATTATATACACTTTCTGTTTAATTAGGGGTTTAAGTTTAAAATTTTTTTTTTTTTTTTTTTTTTTTTTTTTTTTTTTTTTTTTTTTTTTTTTTTTTTTTTTTTTTTTTTTTTTTTTTTTTTTTTTTTTTTTTTTTTTTTTTTTTTTTTTTTTTTTTTTTTAACTTAACTTAACTGAATTGAATTGGTGCCAGTCTCTATTTAACACACACATTGTATCAGTAATGAATAAATTCCTTAAAAAGCCTCTGTTTTGTTTACTGTAGGACCGATCGGCCTGGTCACTCTGTTGGTAGCTAAATCCATGGGAGCCTCTCAGGTGCTTATAAGCGGTAAGTTATAGCATTGCAGTGTGCTCAGTGCACTACCCACTGACATGACTTGCAGAGCTGATGAAGGACTGAGCTAAACCTCTATCTTCTCTGTAAGATAATAATTTACTGTGCACGACGTATATAATTCTCCTCACAGTCACCCTAGTAATTATTTACTATTTTTAGAGCAACATGAATATGAGAATTTGGATATCAACTCAAACAGGAAAAAATAAAAATGTGCAAAACTGTTGCAGAGTCACGTGCCATCCATTCATTTGATATCTTCATGTACCTTTCAGACCTTTCTGCTGATAGGTTGGCCAAGGCTAAAGAGTTAGGCGCTGACTTTGTTCTTCCTGTCAAGCGAGAGGATACGCCAGAGGAAATGGCCAAACGTGTGGACAGCATGCTGGGGCGCATGCCTCACATCACCATAGAGTGTACTGGTGTTGAGAGCAGCATCCAAACAGCAATCTATGTGAGTACCATATGTCAAAACAATCATTATACAGTGTACTATTACTACTACTGATGATGATGATGATGATTATTATTATTATTATTATTATTATTATTATTATTATTATTATCTATGTTATATAATGTGATATTAATAATATTATTAGCATTCTCCAGTTTGGCGCCACTGCAATGTTGGATTCTAGCTAAACTATTAATTATTGGTGATAGCAGTCTAAATTTATTCATGTAATGCTTTTGATGTAATATTTTGTCATGACAAAGCAGGTTTAATACACCAGTAATTAAGGAGCATATGAATGAGTGACAATGGCATGGAAAAATCCAAGTACATTAAGAAGAAACTTTAAGAGAAACCTGTTTTTTGTCGATGCTGGATGCACTCTGTGTGTGTTATGTACGTACAGGCCACACACTCTGGAGGTGTAGTTGTTTTGGTTGGACTTGGTGCTGAAATGGTCACAGTGCCTCTCATTACCGCTGCAGTCAGAGAAGTGGACATCCGAGGTGTGTTCCGCTACTGCAACACGTGAGTATACGTTGTTCGGATAATCAGTGCCCGTAAATCAGATTGCTCTCAGTGATGAGAAACTAAACCCTCAAAGAGCTTTATATACCAAAATAATGCTAAGAATCAGTGAACTCTAGTGCCCCAAATATATTTCATTCATTATTAACATTTATCACTAAATGAAGATTGAAATAAAAAAAAAAACAATGAAATGTGATGTGTGTGAAGTTTACTTTTTTTTGTTAGCATTAGTTAGTATTTAGTTAGCGTTGGATCTACGTGGCTATTGTATACCAGCTAACGTGAGAGAACCTGCCAGTTCAGCATCACGCATGTCTAAATCATCACATGCCCGCCTCCAAAGACACAATTTGTCTCAGAAATACCATTTGTAAATGAAAAATCAGATCGGAACTACATTCACTGGCCACTATTATTATGAACACCATACTAATACTGGGTAGCACCCCTCTGAGAACAGCCTCACTTCTTTGTGGCATGGATTCCACAAGATGTTGGAAACATTCCTTTGAGATTCTGGTCCATGTTGACATGAGTTCATTACATAATTGCTGTAGCTAATGGTGAGTTCCGAGATACTGTTCTGCTTACCACAGTTGTAAAGAGTGGTTATTTGAGTTATCATAGCCTTCCTGTCACCTCGAACCAGTTTAGCCAATTTCCTCTGCCTTGTCAACAAGGCATTACCTCCTGAAGAACTGCCACCCACTGGATGTTTTTTGTTTATTGCAGCATTCTGTTTAAACTCTAGAGACTGTTATGTGGTGGCAGTGGTAGCTCAGTGGTTAGGACGTTCGATCCCCAGCACCGCCAAGCTGCCACTGCTGGGCCCTTGAGCAAGGCCCTTAACCCTAAACTGCTCAGTTGTATAAATAAGATAAATGTAAGTCGCTCTGGATAAGGCGTCTGCCAAATGCTATAAATGTAAATGTAAATGGGTGAAAATCCCAGCAGAGATCAGCAGTTTCTGAAATACTCAAACCAGCCTGTCTGGCACCAACAACCATGCCATGGTTAAAGTCACTGAGATCACACTTTTCCCCACTGTGATGCTTGATGTGAACATTACCTGAATCTGTGACCATTACCAGACCAGTATCTGCATGATTTTTTGCATTGCATTGATAAAATAAGTGCATGAATGAACAGGTGTTCCTAATAATGTGGCTGACAAGTGTATATTATCATTCAGTTCTTTTCTACAATTCTGCTTTTGAACTTTTGACAGCAGTCAGCAGTTAAATTGGTTTATGTGAATGATTAATAGATCTAAACTATAATCTGATGGACCTGTAATCAGTGCAGGGCATAATGTTAATAATAATAATCTTCTTCTTCTTTCGGCTTTTCCCTTCAGGGGTCGCCACAGCAAATCATCACTCTCCACCTATCCCTATCTTCTGCATCCTCAACACTTGTACCCACTAGCTTCATATCCTCATTTATTACCTCCATATACCTCCTCTTTGGCCTTCCTCTTCGCCTCCTGCCTGGCAGCTCCATGTCCAACATTCTCCTACCGATATACTCACGCTCCCTCCTCTGAACATGTCCAAACCATCTTAATCTGGCCTCCCTAACTTTGTCCCTTAAACGTCCAACATGAGCTGTCCCTCTGATGTACTCATTCCTAATCCTGTCCAACCTTGTCAATCCCAAAGAGAACCTCAACATCTTCAGCTCTCCTACCTCTAGCTCTGACTCCTGTCTCTTCCTCAGTGCCACTGTCTCTAAACCATACAGCATGGC
>CM040999.1:11034854-11054854 GCA_022985145.1 Pangasius djambal | reverse complement strand
AGTTCTAACTGAACTTGCGTGCAGTGATACCAAACTATGTTCTACTAGGAAGAAAGCGAGTGTGGATTTAATATGGTTGTCCTTTGTCAGCACATGGACAGTGAGTGTCCATATTTTATATACTGTGTCAGAAAGCACAAGCAAGTCTGAGATACTGAACAACTTAACTTGGTTTGAGACAGGTGTGTGATTTAGACATGAAGTTTGCATGAGGCTGAAATTGTGGTTGTAAGTTTCCTTGCGTTGCAGCCCTGTAGCAGCAGTTTAAAACAAATGAAGCAAAATTAAGATATTAAACATCAAATATTTTCACTCAACCACATTTATTGAAAACTGTAAATGTAACATTCAATATGGAGTGTACTGAGTGCAGTTAAAGGTGCAATAGTCCAATATACTACAGGGTGTAAAATTATGTTGAAATTATGATGTTGGGGGAAAAAAAATAGTTTAAGCCATTGTCTCAGAACAAGTGTATTACATAGCTGGGAAAATGTTTGTTTGTATTTAGATTGGCCTCTTGTCAGTCATTCTGTAGACACACCCCAGTGCCCCTTCACATCATCATAAATCATTATGAGGAGAAGTTGCATGTTTATAGAGTTGTCATTTGGCTTTCAAGCATTTGAATATCAGAGTGCTAATGGTAACCCTAGTTAGCATGCTTATTCTAGTTGTACTTTGTGTACATGGGTCCCAATGAGTAAAAAAAAATCACTCAAATCTTATTACTCCGCCCATTTAACCTATTATTCCACTGATAATGCAATAAGAATGACATAATGCACCATTAAGTTTGTTTTGTGTTCTCTGTCCAGGTGGCCTATCGCTATTTCTATGCTGGCCTCTAAGTGTGTGAATGTAAAGCCACTGGTCACACACCGCTTTCCACTGGAGCAAGCTGTGCAGGCATTTGAGACGAGTAGACAGGGCATTGGGATCAAAGTCATGCTGAAATGTGACAAAAATGACCAGAACCCATGAGAAAAGGAGCTTTACTCATTATTCTCCCCATCAGTAAATCAACCTAGTCTAATTTTTATTTTAGAATTATTACTGCTTAACCAGTCATGTATTTCATGAATTTATAAACATACTGTAATGGCTATCTTGGACAAATTAAATATAAATTTTTGTAATCAAGCATTACAGTATCGTTGGGCTGCATTTCTGTAAGTTAAGCCTACAACATACAAACTGCAAAAGTTAATACATAGTGTAAATTGGTTTGCTCTGTTCCCACTCATATTCCTTTTATAAGTGAATGAATGACACACCAGACTTAGTGTATATACACACCTGAATGAAGAGTATTTTGGTAGCTGTTGTATGTTGTGTTTATAACCACCAGGGGGTAACAGAACTCTACATACTGGAGTAATGAATTATCACAAGCAGGCGTCATGACTCAACTTCATGTCTTTTACAGCAGTGGTTCTCAAAGTGGAGTCCAGAGATAGGTGATTGTGAAGCATAGCTTATTTTAGTAACAGTGGTGGAAAACACAACCCAACCGGTCTGTCTTATAGGAATATGGGTTTCATTTTGGCAAGATCAGAATAGGTTGCCATGACTACAGATGTGAGTAGGGTTCAACTCTGCAAATTGTTAGGAGAACAGGCTCCACTTATCTTAAGAGGCCTCTGGAGCCTGCAGGAAGACAGGCGGGTAATAAGCCAAGATAAGCCAAGTTATCATCTCAGAGAGACCTTTGTGAATTTGCAGGTTGGAAACTGAAATTGAAATGCATTTATTTAAGAAATGGTATGGAGATAAACATTACTACTGTTAAAGAAATGTCAGCATTTTCTTAAACCAATCTCTATTTACTGCCTCTGTATGTGTGTGATTACTACAGACAGCAATTTCAACACACTCCACTGTACTAAGAGAACAACTTTAAACTCTAAAAGTGGTGTTGTGTGGAATCATTCTCAGGTGGAGGAAAAAGAGTATGAGACACGTGAGAAAACCTCTTACCAGAGGCTTCCTTTTGAAGTTTTACCCCAACTTCCCAACAGGGGTGCAATACAGTAAAAAATAATTCCAGTTACTTAGACTTTCCCAAAGGTTTTGTGACATCCATATGCCATCAGACCAAAAGTGATGTACACTCTTTCAACTTCAATTCATATTCAACTAACGAAATGACAAACACATTCAGGGTTTTGTATAAACATTTTTGCTAATGCTTTACATTAAGCTTCTCTTAACTAACATTATTTACTGATTATACTGATATTAAACACTGATAGTAAATACTGATTATTTACTAATTAAATGTTATGACATTAACAAAATTAACTTGTGTATTAATTGATGTTTGTTAAAATGTTAATGAGTTACACCTACACGGGCTTAATTTTACTCATTATTGGTTTTGACATTGGTTAATGCAGGTGTTGATTATTTGGTTTATTTGGTTTATTATTTTAAAAAAATTCAATTAAAGGTGTTAAGTTACTTTGTTACTTACAGTGTATTAATAGCTAAGTTCATGGCTTGGTCACCACAATTAAATAATATCTGATAAAGGAACCTTAATATAAAGCAGAATTGAATGACATAAATTATTTCTGTTCTTTTCTCATTGCAAATAAACATGTTGAAAATCATGTATATACCCTTTAGATGTGGTAGAGATTAGGGCTTTGACCCTAAACTCATCTTTGTGCCCATTCCTTAAAACTGGATTAAAAGTCCTTGGTTAAAGTTAAAGAGTTACACAGTTAAAGTTATCAGTTATCTGAGTTAAAGAGTTACACAGTTACACAGATTCAAAAATCTAATCTACAATCAGTGATGCAAGCATTTCATATGATGACATTTACGTCTATGATCATAAGGAAAAGTAGGAGATAAATGAGTGAATGAAAGGTTTGGAACACTGTCACTGTTGTGGATCCAAACTTCTAAGTCACCTGATCACACAGGTCCTACAGCAGCTCCAACTGTGAATCAAAAGCACAAAGAGTCCAGCAAGGGCTTATGTTACACTTTATTGTTTTTTTTTCTTTTTTTTTTTCTTTTTTTTGCCATTTTGACATTTAGGCTGCATGCAAACAGGTAACTATTTATCTTTGTGACTTTCCTCATTTCACCTTTTATCATATTCCCCAAAGCTTACTCTGCAGTAAGGCAGATCACAGTGTGAATTTATTTCCTCAAGGCAGGAGCCCAAAGTGGGGAGAGGGAGTGTTAATAGAGTAAGTGCCATCCTAATCTGGGCACTTTTACCAAACAATGTTTGTGTTTATGTACAGATATTCTAATACTGCGCAAGGTAATGGACACAATATTAACAACACGTTTACATTCACAACTCGAATGAGTTTTTGTCGAGCACACACAAAAATGGACATAAAACACATAAAAATAAACTTTCAGATATGATACAGTGTGTATGCTTTTCAAATAAAAGTAATTTACATGATGGTGATTGTTAGGTTTATTGTATTATTATGATATGGTGGGATAATTGTGTTTTACATGTGGTAGGATACAAAAGGTTTGTGCACTGCCATGTTTAAAAAAAACACTCGATTTAATGCCCACCAAATGAAAATGACTAATTTTTTTGGTGATGAATCAGAATATAAAAATGTTCCCTTCAGTTAGGAGTTACTTTGTATGTACATCAGTTCTGTTATTCTTCCAAACTCTGACCTATAACCTCCTAAAGATTTATTGGTGGGGTATATCCTCGTAATGAAGTAGAAAAGCCATTTCATTGTGCCATGTATTGTGTTGAGGTTAACTGTAGCTATTAATATGTCTAGCAATGTCAGATATTATTTGCTTATTGTGATATTGAAAACTGTTAGTTTAGACTTCCCTCTCAACTTCCCAGGTAAATTCAAGTAAAAGTTGCCAGCTTCACAGAGTCATCAATATGAACATTGCTGACAATGAACATTGTACTGCTGACAATCCACTATTTGAAGTAATGCCTGTATATACACATGGTCAAATATAGCCCTCAATATGTTTATGTAAATATGTATCAATCAAATCAACATTCATTGTAAGGAAATTTTAAAGTGTTACAACTAAAAAAAAAAAAAAAAAATTATATATATATATATATATATATATATATATATATATATATATATATATATATATATATATATATATATATATATTATGGCAAGCAGCTGCACAGTTGTTAACCAAGTTTAACTGTATTTTTTCTCGAGTGACAACCCATTTTAATTAAACTCCGTGCCATACAATTGCACCAGATTTCCATTATCACTGAAAGTAAGAAGCTAATGTGAGGGTATGTTTGTGGAAGTATATCTTATGAAATGCCCAGCAAAATAATCTAAAATAGAAGCATATGCGTTTCACACCAATCTACAGGGTGTTCCAAAGGTCTCCATACATTGGGGAAATTAACACTTTTTAGCAAAATGTATTCCAATATTTTCATACTTCATTCTTCCGATAGCCTTTAAGAATGCCTCTGACAAAAGAAGAACGTATTGAAATCATTCTCATGGCTGGATCGGGAAGCTGTCGCAAGGATGCGATGGACTTTAACAGGAAACATGGCAAGCACATCACACACGACACTGTTGCCAGACTTATTAACAAATTCAAAAAAGACTGGAAGTGTTGCGGACCAACCACTGACAAAGGCACAACCGATATGGTGCTGGCGTACATAGTCCCCAATGTATGGAGACTTTTGGGACACCCTGTAGTTTGTAAGTTGGTGTAGATTTTGCACTCGCCCTAACTTCTGCCTGCTCAAGATGTGCTTTTTCCCCTCTAGCAAGTGCTGCAACTTACAATGTGAGAGGTAACTAGAGATGCACGTTATTATTTCTGCAATAGACCAATAGCAACATGCTAGTTAGTCTGTTTGTACCATTGATACTTCAGCCACTGCAGTAGTTTGATGGTGAAACATGAAGTGTCTGAAGTCATGTTTAACAAATAAAGCAAAAATTATACATGGCTTTACTGTAAAACTCTCTGCACCTGCTAGAGGGAAAGACTAGAAGCAAAACACATGTCTTGTACTATAAAAAAAATGGTAATTATTGAAAGGAACTATTGTATTTGCAGATAGTACTTTGTTAACAGGAGCTTACTTTTAAGAGCTGTGAGTTTTTTGGCACAACTCTTCCCAATCCAGATACAGCCACCCTTCTCGCTATTTTTGGGCATTACATGGGTGGACTTTTCACCCTGGCTTTGCTTTTCCTATCTTCTGACAGAATGAATAAATATTTACACCACAAACTTTCCAACATAGTTCACAGACAGGAGCAAGACACTTTATCCATAATTAAAAATAAATATAACAAAGAGCTGAAAGGGAAGCTGAAATAAATGTACATAAGCTCCCCTTTTTATTTGCATATAAGAAAAAATTATGTATTGGCTCAGTCTTTTATCATCTGACCGAATGCCCACTGCGTATACACACGATGTCACAAACAAAATCTACAGAATCATTGCAAAATGGCCAACTGTTATATGGGGGTTAGGGCAAAACAAGAGAGAGAAGTTATTATCTGTGAAGCAAAAGAAGAAAGATGATCTGACAAAAGACAGAGATCCTTAGACAGAGATGTGTCCTTTTAAAGTCTTAAATAAGCCACAGACATCATTCATTCAGTCAGATGTACATGGGAGTCTCCTGGCCAGTTAGGAGCCTAAACATGGCTGCTGGCATTGTCTTCATATGGATCTGTTCAGAGGAGAAAACGAATGTGTAATTCATGCTAAGTTTCGATGCTTGAAGTTCCAGGACGTTAATCATGATGAAGTACGCCATAGCTAAGATTAATAATACAAGGTCATGGTTTTAACATTTTAACACAAACTGTACTTAACTGTAATTTACTCTTATTTGGCCTAATAAAATAAATACGTCGTGTATTTTTTAATTTGTGGAACATTTGAGAGAAGTTAGTTTTTGTAATGACTTGTGTTATAGCTGTGATAAACCAGCATCTCTATCTCTTTCAAAAAAAAAAAAGCAGAGCTTGTCATTTTACCAAGAAACCGGAAAGACTTTCCCATGCTGGGAAACTTTGTAAAGTACCGTGACTAAAAAAGTGCTAACAGTGCAGACTCCTTCCATAAATGTTACATAAATGTCTCCTAACAAAAAAACGTCACCACATCACTGATTATATGTTTTTCTTTGTTAAGCAACACTTACCAAATTTATTATTACATTTATTATTATTACATTTATTATTAGTCTTGGATTATGTGCAGCGCCTGCCAAACAAGTCCTAGTGTATGAGCTGTTACTATAACTTAAGAAACAATAACTTATTAGAACAAGCGCGTAAATACAAAATACAGCTGGAACTACTGTCCGAGCTGTGTGGTTGTACAAAAATAATGCGCGCCTTGTGATTTAATCAGATTCGGGAATTTAACCACACTGTAGTATAAGCTAATATATCTAACAGTTATCTAATGTCAACATTTATTCATGTTGTATTGCTGTTCTGTATCAGAATGTGTGGAGGTACTTTCTAGCAAATTGACTGATGTATGCTAGAATTTAAAACTGGTGGCCCAGCAGCTAACACACTCTAGATCTGTGAATCTGAAATAGCACTGAGTTTATCCTCACCTCACCCACAGAGTTGGACAATGCTTGGACAATCTTCTCATGGGCTGTGGCCACCACACTTTGGCCATTTATCTCAATGATCCGATGGCCAACCCGGACCCCTCCTCGCTCAGCTATACCTCCACGCATCAGACTACATATCTGCACACACATACACACACACAATGAATTCAAAACTGTAGTGTTAGTACCTGCACACTCAGTTGCATCTGGCAGTTTCAGTGTTACAGTGACTTCACCTCTACTTAAAACCATGTGACAACCTTATAAGAATCAATACAGCAATAATATTCAGGAAGTATCAATATGATACAGCAGATATGTGCTAAAGAATTTGTCAAACTGCATTAAGCAGGGGTTTCTGACCCTTGTATGATTATTTTCATGTTACTGTAGAATTGGATTGTTTGCAAACATTATTTGTTAAATTACATTGTGCACCTTTGAGTCATTTCAGTCAGCTTCTGTTATGTGAAAATTCAGTTATATCAAAATGTGCAACAAGAAAAAAGTAATGGAAAACATTTCTGGAGACATTGAAACCAAACACATGGTTGTGAGTTTTCATTTGGGTTTTCTTAATTGCAAATTTAAAATCTGCATACAAACAGGTGGATGGAAACCCCACTGCTGTTACTTTAGCAGTAAAACTCCTGGTTATTTGGAGGGGGTAAAGGCTGGTGCTCTGCTACTCACAATGCCATTCTGCACACTAAAGCCCAGCTGGTATTTGAGGTCAGGTCTTTTGATGAGGACTGTGGTCACAGGAGGGCAGCTAACGATGTTCAGTTTCACCTGCACCTGGTTCTTCAGACCCTGAAGGATCAAAGAAAACACAGATTATGAAGTATACCAACTCAACTGCAGGATTTAGTAATTATTACCCTGGTATAGTCCATTAAAGTTACTGTATAGATATTTTATCTTCATTACCTGTTCTTAAAATCACCATTCATTTATGCGACTAAATATGTACATGGATAACAAAATGAGTAATTTATGAACAAGCATTTGCCTGGAGATCATGAGTTCGATACTACAGCCATCCGTGGCTACGAGTTTAAGGGAGCAAAATTGCCCATGATCTTTGGGAGGAAGGGATGACATGCTCTCTCTCCCCTATCAATCACAGCAACACTAGCTCTTGCATGTGGAAGATGGCAGATAGCGCTTTTCTCCAAGCAGTTTGGAAAGATGCAGTTGGCTGTGGTTGGCTGACAATATGTCTCAGGGGAAGCACATGATAGCCTTCACCCTCCCCGGGTTGGTAGCTGTCGTGTTATAAATGTAGGTCCTTACATTTAATAATAGGAAATTGTAACTAAAATGAATAAAACAGCTAAAAGGAGTTCTGCAGCAATAAGCTCTTCTTTATAAGTGCATGATGTTTTATCACTATCTTGGGTAATAGCCCATAGCATGTGTCTATGTATTTGTTTCCACCAGAGTTCTCACTGTAAAGGGTGAAGGCTTCAGTGGGAGTAGAGTATAGTCATGATAACCTCAGAATGGCCATAGCCAAAGTGACATAAGTGAAGGCCTCTGGCCCTGTGACCTCGTGACCCCTGCTCACCTTAATGATGCCTTGACAGGTGGCGAGTGGCAGCCCCACCAGACTAGTGTTGTTGATGGACATGATCTGATCTCCGATGCTGAGCTTCCCTGAGCGTGCAGCTGGTCCTCCGTTCATCATGTTAGCCAGAATCACTGTGGGCAGGATGGAGCCCCAGCCAGACTCCACTATTACTACACCCAGAATTTCACCCTTCTGCTTTTCCAACAGCAGCTGTGGGGGCCAGAGAGGGGCAACATTTGTTCAATTAACAAAAATCTGTAGTAAAATATTTCACAGCATTGTTACATTAATTAATGCATATGTTGCAAATTTACTCTCTAACCCTATTATGCAAATCTACTAAATTAGACTAAATTGGAGAATTACAGGAATACACTAAACTTTCAAAGAATGCACCATCCAGAGCATATAGAGTTAAGCCAAATATACATGTTTTTGCAGACATATTCAGAGGTCCAGAAGTGATAATGCCTCTCAGTCAGCTGGTTCTGAAACAGAAAAATTCAATACCCTCTAAGACGCAGCAAGTTGCGAGCAATACTGCTGACCAAACTCAAATCAGAGTAAACCAAATATAAGACAGTGCAATAAAGACTATATGAAACACTGGGACTATTACTGTATATCAAATTAAAATGTTATGGGGATCTTTTAAAAAAACTAATTGCCAGGGTATGTTGCAAGTCAAAGGTTTTTGGACACCTAGTTTTGTAAAGAAGTCTGTTGACTAATAAAATGCTCACATATTAATGCAGGTTTATTTTGAGGAAAACAATGTCGCAAATATGTGTGACAATAATGAAACAATATATACTGATCAGCCATAACATTAAAACCACCTGCCTAACTTTGTGTAGGTCCCCCTGGTACCGCCAAAACAGCTCTGACCCATTGAGGCATGGACTCAACAAGACCTCCGAAGGTGTGCTGTGGTATCTGGCACCAAGACGTTAGCAGCAGACCCTGTAAGTTCTGTAAGGCACAAAGGGGGGCTCCATGGATTGGACTTGTTTGTCCAGCACATCCAACAGATGCTTGATCAGATGGAGATCTGGGGAATTTGGAGGCCAAGTCAACATCTTGAACTCTTTGTCATGTTCCTCAAACCATTCCTGAGCAATTTTAAAGTGGGGCAGGGCTCATTATCCTGCTAAAAGAGGCGACTGCCATTAGGGAATACCACTGCCATGAAGGGGTGTACTTAGTCTACAACAATGTTTAGGTAGGTGTTATGTGTCAAAGTAACATCCACATGAACGCCAGGACCCAAGGTTTCCCAGTGAAACATTGCCCAGAGCATCACACTGCCTCTGTTGGCTTGTCTTCTTCCCATAGTGCATCCTAGTGCCATCTCTTCTTCAGGTATGTGATGCACACGCACCTGGCCATCCACATGATGTAAAAGAAAATGTGATTCATCAGACCAGGCCACCTTCTTCCATTGCTCCATGGTCCAGTTCTGACACTCGCGTGCCCACTGCAGGCGTTTTCGGGAGTGGACAGGGGTCAGCATGGGCACTCTGACCGGTCTGCGGCTACGTAGCCCCATACGCAGCAAGCTGCGATGCACTGTGTATTCTGACACCTTTCTATCATAGCCAGCATTAACTTTTTCAGCAATTTGTGCTACAGTAGCTCTTCTGTGGGATCAGGCCAGACAGGCTAGCCTTTGCTCCCCACACACATCAGGGCACCCATGACCCTGTCGCCGGTTCACGGTTGTCCTTCCTCGGACCACTTTTGGTAGGTAACAACCACTGCATACCTGGAACACCCCAAAAGACCTGCCATTTTGGAGATGCTCTGACCCAGTCGTCTAGCCATCACAGTTTGGCCCTTGTCGAAGTTGCTCAGATCCTTACACTTGCCGTGTTATTCACTTCACCTGTCATTGGTTTTAATGTTATGGCTAATCGTTTCATAAAAACATCCTTAGCAACTCTAATTCCTGCACACAATCTGTCCTGTTCAAATTGTGTGTTTGGGCTCAGTGGAAATCAAAATTTCAGAAAAAGGAAAGGTGTGCAAATACATTTGCCTGACAAGTGTATCTGTTAACCATCAGAGACATAAAACACCCATATAAGATGCAACAAATTAAAAATATTAAATATTGTATTCTATTCATATTTTGGAACAAATTCACAACATATTGCACAAGACTATAAGTGGAAAAAATACAAACCAATATGCATAAGAGAGAGGGAAGTCCATGTGATCATTGTGAGGCCATTAATAATAAGGCTAAGAAATCATGTTTTGCTTCACTGTGACAAATATGTTTAAAAATGAATATTTGTATTCATAAATTAACAAACTCACAAAAGTTCCCCAGTTGCTATAAGATAAAAACTGCAATTTATCATAATTTTATCAGAAAAAAATGGCTATTATTTCTGAACGATCTGTATAATAACAGTCTGCCACAAACAGAGAGTCAGTGAATAACCACCGATATCTGAGCAACTCATCTAAAATGATTACAGATAATTTCCTCCATTCAGAGTATCAAACTGTTCTGTTGGTGGGTTTGCAAATGAATACACCAATAATGATGTTACTGATAATTCCACTCAGATGTGAATTTTATGTTTTAAAACAATACTTAATACTACTTCACACTACCACACTACTATTACTATTAGCTGTATTACTAGTATTGTTCTTACTGCTATTATCACTTTGTTCTCAGGCAACAAAACAGGAAGCAGCAAGGCCAAAAAATTGCTATCAAAGAATTGTACTGAATTGAGAGACAGACATTATAGAGACACAGTAAGAAAGACAGAGTCAGTGAACAGAGATTTAGAAAGTGAAACTAAGAAAAAGAGACTCGTAATGAGTAGTGTTAAGTGCTAAAGTACTGACTGCTCTGAAGAGAGACAATGTGAGGCAATTAAGGAACACAATCAACTATACTACATTACCCCAAAAATTGGACACAGCAGCTGACAATTCTCTAGGACTGAAAGGACTGCAGAGTAAGAAGGAGATATTTGTACCGGCAGCCATGATAACCAACAGGCTTTGCAGCTGACTGAGGCTGACGCACACTAAGCCTAAAAGATCTCAGCCTAGGTGTTTTACTGCACATCAAAAACACCGCAGTCCTGTCCTAATGTCAATCCCAGAAGTGCAACAGCCACAGGATAGAAAGTCCAAAACAAAGCACTTTGAAGGGTCCTGACTTGAGTACTAAATCCTTCTGTGCCCCAAGCAAACTTCTGGATGTTGTTTTGATTTGTTGTGCATTTTTAGGACAGTGGCACTCTTTTTTGCAGTTTGAAACAAATCTGATTCAATGGGTATATTTCAGTTTGAAAACTATGAAGTTGAAAGCTATACTGAGGTTGTAGAAGTCATTTCCTTTGGCTAGTGGATCTCAGTCAATGAAAATTTGATAACTACCTCCCCAAAGGACATAGTGGTTCAATTTAAATTACAGTATGTTTCGATTTGGATGACCAAACTGAGGCTTAACTTTGCTCTGGAGGTATAGAAGCTAGTATTAATCCCAGGCCCAGATTCCAGACTTGTTATTCCTGCTCAAGTACCTGTTGTTAAGAATGCCTTAGTTACAACAAATGACTAAAATAATGCTGGTCCAGCTTACTGTATGAGTATATTGTCTCATTTAATGTATAGATCTCAAACTTTCAAGCTAGATGAAGTATGATAAGCTGGAATACTAACAAAAGAGCCAGCATGCCAGTGCTTTCTTTCTGATAGCCCTTTCCTTTCTAGCACACTCAAATGAAGGAAGATCATTTTTAATATTACTAGGCTCCAATATGGACCAGAGCCATTCAGAGACTCTGTGGAATTATGTGGAATATGCCTGACCTCCTTGCAGTTCTCTGAGTTGGAGAAGTGGATGAGGTCGTCGTTGTACATTTCCTGTGTGTTGATGATGTCACTATACTCTTTCTGGCTCAGGTCCTCTGGGTTGATGCCGTTGGCTCGGAGGAACTCCTGGTAGGCCACACTGAAAGCCTGACCAATGGACTGGGCTATGAGCTGGGCCTGGACCACAACAGAGGACAGAAGAGAAACAAAACAATAAAAAAAAATGGGCCAAATCAGTCTGTCACTTTTAGAATGAGCAAGTTTGTGTAATTTTGCATGGTACTGTAAGAACTGTGCCTTTTATCATTTGCATTTTCTCTTTAATGTAGAGACTTTCATTTTCTCATTATTTGTAGCAAATATCTGCCTGTTCTCATAAAAAAAAGCCATTTTGTACTCAGCAGATGGGTGTAGCATGTAGCTGTGCTTATCCAGAGCTGATCAGACCTCAATCAAATCTATATAATGCTGCTCAGTATAAAAGATGAGATGCGTCACATCTCATTTGGGTTGGCTGACTTTAGATTGATGGCACTACTCTGGCTTGGATCACTTTCATCGATTTTTACATTTGACAGCAGGGATGCCTTGTGTATACACACAAATCTGAGGATTGGCCAATACTTGTTACTGATCGGATACTGGTATTCTGACAGTAGTTGAGCCCACTGTTGTGAATTCAAAGCCAAATTTGTAAACACTAATACAAAAATTTTGGCAAATTTAATTGACATTGGAAAATCACATGTTCATCCCCACCCCCTCAACTTTTTTAAGATGAAGTGTTCCAGTCAATAGCTTCATGCTTTATGAACAAGTGATTTATGAAATTAAGATTTAATATTTGCATTTATGTATAATTTTTTACACAGGAAAATAACTTTGTATACAAGCTTCTGTTTTGCAAAACATTAATGTCATGTCATGATATGCTATGTTTATGTACAGGATCTATGATGAGTCAGTCAATGTGTATTATATATAAAAAAAATAAATAATTTGTCAAAAATAAAAACATCTGATCCAATACCTACCCAGCATTTCAGACCAATAATGGTTTGATACCGATACTTAAAACTGTTACCTACTTGTGTACTGTCTAAACTTACAAACCAGTTATTCTCTTTGGGGACATGCCTACACAAAGTAAAAAGTTTTAAACATAATTAAGTTCTTTGACAAGGGAAAATCAATGTCAAGGAAAATCATAAACAACTGCAGATGCTGCCTCATTGCCATGCTTGTTTTTCTATTGATCTCTTTTTGACATGCTCTGTAATATAAGATAATATTGAAACATGCTCGTGTGATCTGATTAACACATGAAACCAGGCTGCTGGACGGCGCAGGAACGGTCGACTCAGCACCTGCAGAACCGCAACAGATACATAGGCAAGTTATTGCACAGCCAGCTGAATGGTGTCAGAGGCCCTGATGGGACTAAAAATAACTTTGTTCAAATGTGAAAGTGCAGGATGCAGCCTGAATGACTCATCTAATAGCACACAGGCACACTCAAACTTTTTAACTTGGTCTGTACATCAGAGAGGGTAATGAGTCAGTAAGAGTGAGCAGCAGCTGTGCTGAGGAGGAGAGCCGGATAGAACACCATAATTATATACTGCAGGATTTATGAACTACACAATGACTTTCTGAGACTGGATTTCTCAATATCTCTGTTTTGCAATTAAGTTAAAAGTATCATACATAAAGGCAGTGCCAGAATCATCATTTTATGAGTCTCAAAGCAGTGTTCACTGTTATCTATAAAAAAAAAAAAAAATCACCTCCTTCTATTGATCTCAAGGAGCACAGGCAACAACACTGGCAATGCATGAAAATTACCATCCATTTTGACCACCGTGACACCTTCTGGCATGCTTCTGGGAGGTGGAAAGGAGCTAGAGAACCCAGAGGATTAAGTGGATACTGAAGAAGAATGAATGAATGAAATTAATTGGAAAATGTTATCATAGTTGCAGATTTACAAATCTTATTATGGATTTTCAGTCCAGAAAACTGCAATTTCATCATTGCATTTATGTACAATTAACTTGGCTGAAAAGGATCTCCATATTCAATGTATAGGAGAAACCATGCAAACTTGTGATAAAGTGACAAGCAACAGCATGCTGGTATGTGTAGATGACATAAAGAACACATCAAACACCACACACACAAACACTTTCACATTCTCTCATATGCTAGTTGTTGCCAGTGATACCAATAAGTGGGGTCAAGTTTCATCCATGTCATTTATTTTTTTCCTGTTAGCCTTACATCTTCGGACTCAAAGACGTGGCAGATCATCTTGTACTGTTTCTTGGCCTCTGGAGCACCTGGGGTGGTCTCAATGCAGTCCTGTGAGGCTGAACGCGGCATGCGTCTGCGTGCCATCAAAACCACAATGTTTCCAATGTCAGCGATGTATGAGATAGTGCGCAGGGCATTGTCCATCATCGTCTCCTGTAGAAACAACAGCAGCCATAATGACAGAGTCACTTCTGTTTCTGACATCCATAATATTTATATCCTTGTCATTTTTATCAAGCTTTTTTCCCCCACCAGGCTTACATTATGCTTCTATCATGTCTACCACACATGGAATGACAGTCAGGACAGCAATCTGCCTACTTCAACCTCAAATTACATATTGTTTCTTGCAGTGCAGAATCCTACTTGCTCCAATTTGAAAACACTGTTCTTTTCTACCACTATAACACCATCATGATCACTAGAACAAAGGAGATGAGCTGGCTACTTGTCCAGTGTCATTGATAAAAAGTACTCCTGGTGCGTTGACTACGGTAATCACCACAACAATCCATTTTTCATATGATTTACTTTTATTTTAATTGTTAATTATTTTAATTCAAATAATTTTCCTCTCAACTGAGCATCACAGCTGCATCACAATATTCTGCTGTTGATTATTTTCCTATAAACCCACAACTAGTCGTGCTTTTTTCCTTAAATATTATCTGACATCTGTAACCTAGGCTCTCTATACAGTGCTGAATTTACACTGCCTGTTAGTGAGTCGGTTTAAAAATCGGAAATTAAATGTCATCTGTGCAATTACCAAGGACTTAATGTTGAATATGTCTAAATAACATTTCAAACTACATTTCAAAGAATAATTTAATTTCCTTTGGTTTTACCTACAGATTTTACTAATAAATCACAGCACCCCAATTACACCATATACTGTATGTTTGATGTGATTTTACCAGTGAGGAGATCATCTGTTTTGCATGCCAGCTAGTCTATTTCTAGTGAGAACAACAATGCCAGTAGGTGATCTTCTACTGGTCTGGCAGAGTTATTCATTAAATATCTTGCATAAATTCCTCATGTGGACAACAGATTTCAATAGCAATATCGACTACTGATGTTCATAAAACATGCACAAAGCCCTGTCTGAGCTCATCTCTGATTTTCTGACAAACAATAAAGCATTCATTACATCATCATACATTATGGCAACACCTGTTGTGCATTAGCCTGATTAACAAGGTGCATGTGGGTCAGTTAACAGCATGTAGTAGCAGCATTCCGCTTTCTCTCCATCTTACACCTGCTCAGATGAACATCATTACTCAGGCAGCACAATAAATGATCTAATTTGTGCGTGCATACAAGCCACACACAGCCTTCAACCTTTTCCAGACAGAGAAAGTACAGAGCAGATCCATACATTTTCATTCTGATCACACACTGGGCTGCAGGCCAAGAGGGGACAATCGCTGCCCTAATCAGCCCTGTTGTTCATGTTCCGTCAGGGACAAGGTGCCTGGCTTTAAATGAACCCCGGGACACAACCTAACAGTTCCTGCCTTAATTCAGCACCTGTGACATCTTAGTACTGGAAGCAGACAGTATCTTCTGCAAACATAAAGGGCAACCTACAAGTAACACAAGCAAGTGTTAAATTAAGACATTTCATCAATTATCCACTATTAATTGTAATGTAACTAAAATAATGTAATAATGTAACTACTATGAGAATCTAGATAATTGTAATTACATTACAATACATGCCACAGAATTGTATTATGGAATTACTGAAGGTACCTTAAATAATTATTTGGTACCAAAGGATGCATGAACACTCTGTATGGGAACTGTATAGAAAATAACCACACAATCCTACAAAAAAGGAAGAGGAGTTTGCCTCTGTTTATTTTATGAATGAAGATATCCAGTTTAGCTGTTGTAAAACAATAGTATCCACATTTGGGTCTCCATGTTCACCTTTTTCTTTTCACATTAGTCACTGAGAATTTAAATTGAATTTTTTTATTTTATTTTATTTTTTACACACTGACTCTTCTTTCTTGAAAAATCTAAGCAAAAGGTCTTGTCCATTTGACTGCTTCAGAGATTATAATATATAAGAATTATAAAAATGCTTGTATTTTTAAATCCTTGCAACAAGCTAATTTTCATGAGTTAAGAATAAATCAGAGTTCAAAAAAGGTTAAAAGTGTGCATTTTGACTCAATTAAATTTAGTTAATTAAATTTGACAATTAAACTGCTCGTTTCAAAGGTGTTTCTATAATCATACAATTTTAGCATAGATACCTTAGAAAAACTGTGATTCTTAGTTTTGTTGTGTTATTGTTCTGGCTTGTTTCATTATTTCAGGCTGTTTACATTTTTTCTGGCACAGAAATTAGCTCCACCCTCACAGGAAACCCATAAGGCATACAAAGCTTCCACAGAGCCAGCGGGGTCAGGTGGACCTGTCAGGGTTTTTACTGGAATTGCAACTATGCCAACTGTTCCTTTAGGGGTATAGTGCACCGGTAAATAATTTTTTTTGACGATGTCTTCACCAGTGGGTGTAACATGTGTAACATAATGTTAACTGTGTACTATTCCTGCAAATTACTTTTTTAAAGAGCATGGGAATGTAAATTACTTACAGTGCAGGACATAATCTAGACTACTGCTTGATGAAAAAGAATGAGGCAGGTCTGGGAACTCGCAATGTCTGTTGCTGCATGCTTCCTCTCTTGTTTGGTGTGTGAAGGAAAGAGAGCTGTGTCAGGCAGGGAGAGACACTGCATTGCAGTACATACAGAAACGCAGAACGTCTGTGCCAGGCTGCCCACACACTGCTGTTCTGCTGAGAGCACACACACAACCCACCTATACGGAGATATAAAGACTGACACATATGTATAGGTTTGTGCATGTGGACTACCCTCTTCAATACAATCAGGATTTCAGTAGTGTTCAAATCCAGAGAATGATATTTTGTTATTATCTTGTTGAAAAATCTATCTATGGCCAAGTCTGCCAAACTCCTGGCAGAAGCAACCAGCTTTTGGGCTGAAATATCATGATGCCATCAACCTTTACAAGAATCCACAAACCAAATCTACAAAACAGCCACAAGCACCACTGATCCACTTCCATATTTTACAGTGGAGTATGAGGTGCTTTATTTTATATACAGTGCCCTTTTGTTGCCAAACATGCTGATGGTGTTCATGACCAAAAAAGGCCTCATCTGACCACAACACACAATGGCAAATGTAGTTCTAGTGACGCTTGGTGAAGTTCAGGTTTTGCATTTTGAGGGTTGCTCTCAGGAAGGACTTCCAAACAGCTTGTTGTTATGAAAGTGGCATTTAACAGTTGATTTTTTTCCAAACCTGATAATCACAAGCATCAACTAAACTGTGCAGTTATAAAACTGTAATCTTTGGACACTTTTTTCCCTCCTTCAGCATCGTCCTCACTGTCTGGGAGACACTGTGCTCATGGGTCCAATTCCTGGCAAGAATTTCTAAGTGTATTTTTAACTGCTTATGGGAGCTGAAAGCACAAGACAAATTATTTGTATTTACTGTATATGTATATTCAAATATATCTTAGGGGTGTCAATCATTAAAGCATTTATATTTGAAAGAAAATACTGTTATTCAAAAAGTAGTTCAGACTGATTTTCTGTTAGATCAAAAAATCAGTAAATTTTATACAGTAAATCTGGAGGGAACTGTATTAGGGTCAGTACAAACATGCTTGCTACAATAGTGATACTTACACAACCTACACAATTCTTCACTCCTAGGCAAAACCTTATACTCATAAAGATCATTTATAATGCAGACACTCATTTCAGCAGCGTTCTCATCATGGTAAGCTCCTGCGTCTGATGACACACAAGACATTCTGGATTACACTGCAATTACATCAATATGTTTTTAATAGACTGCAGCAAAGCTCTACCATCAACAGGTGAAAATGATTCTGCAGTATTAACCCTCATAACTAATCCCCCTATAAATAAATATGTACACTGGAATATTTGTATGCAGCTTGCTCAAGAGTGTGAAGGAATTACAAAGATAAATAAATAAGAGTAATGGTAATTTAATACAATATGATAAACTATTTAAGAAATAGACTAAATTAAATGCACATACAGGGGAGTAGTCAGCCCAATTAAAGAGTAAGTGTCTAATCTTATGAGTAAAATAATAATAAAAAAAATTAATCATATGATCATAATCTAACAAGCACCTCTTGTTTTGCTTTTGTCCATTTACTCTGAACAGTGTGTTTCTGAGCTGCACTTATTAATTATTGTGTCTGAATTCCAACATATTTGGCATTTCAATAAATGAATTTGTCTCTCATGTTAATGACTTGTTTGCACTAAGGATTTCTACTTAATAGTTCCAAAAAACATGATTTCGCATACCTGCGTGTCGGCATTGAGGACTTTGATTCTCTGGGTGGAGATGAAGAGGTCCACCTCAGTCAGCGTCTGTGTGTCCCCTTCAGAGTTCTGTAGAGAAACACACAGTACAGATGAGAGAATGCTCCCAGTTGGCACCCGGGAGCCCTGAGAACCTCTTATAAAGACCATTGGGCCTGGAGATAATATGCTCCTTGGCCTCCATTGAAGGCATTTTAAATGCCTAATTCATAAATCAGAGACTAACACAGGCTGGGCTTCCGGGGGCCAGGACATATGTGGAGCTGAAGTAAATTGAGCTATTAATATTCCAAATAGGACAGGAAATGGAATGGAGAATGCTGTGTAAAATATGAAATGGTAGTGCTTGTCAGCAATAACTCAAAATCATAAAAAGAAAATCACTGGATGGATTTTGAAACAAACACAGACTATAGAATATATCTGAACACATATCATAGTCAGACAGCCATTTCCTACATTAATAAACACTGAGTACATGCTTAGGGAATGAGGAGATTAACAAATAAAAAGACAAATAAACAAAAAACTGAAAGTGCTAATGTACTAAAAGCACCCAGTCAGGAAATGACTGTGTGTACTGTACACGAGAGAGAAACTGAGAGATGTATGGACAGATAGGTATGACACAGGGGGATACAGAGGGAAGAACTGGCGGGCTGGCACAGTGAATGGTTGGTTAGAAAAAGACCAAAGTGCCACTACAGTAAATCATAAGACACAGGACTCTCTCAATCAAAATCACTCTCATAATTGGATTAGGCTTGGATGAGGCAACTGGAATAGTACAGTAACAGTATATAAAAGTTTCTGGTCATCAGGGTCCCTTTGAAATGTCTGTGAATACTAATTAACTGGATTTGTCTTTTAATCTTGAGGATGTTTTAATTATTGAAATTATCACTAAGTGACCAAACGAAAAGCAAAAGCAAAAGTACTCTCTGATCTCATTTGGAATTAACCTGTATTAGCCTACGTTATTACAATTTACTGTTATCTAGCCAATATTTATTCATCATAAGTATAGTAAAAATAATTACACTGCCCTCCAAAAGTTTGGAAACGCCTGAACAAAATAGGGTTTTTGGGCAATATCAGCATAAATCCTCTTTAGTTAGTGACCATTTTGCATTGATAATAAGGGACAACACAAACTATGAAAACATATTTTATTAAATAAAAAGTTTATGAAAATAAACATGAACATAACATAGAAAAATACTCAAATTTTGGATT
>CM040999.1:10956460-11034754 GCA_022985145.1 Pangasius djambal | reverse complement strand
ATCCGAGCCGGTGTCTTGTCTATCATGGAGTGGCCTGCCCAATCACCTGACCTTAACCCCATTGAGCTGCTATGGGAGGAACTGGACCGTGATGTCCGTAAGAAGTGTTCAACCAGTGTGAATCATCTTTGGGCAATCCTCCAGGAGGCTTGGAGTAATATATCAAGTCAATGTTTGAATAAACTGACTGCTCGGATGCGTAGTGTTGTCCCTTATTATCAGTGCAAAATGGTCACTAACTAAAGAGGATTTATGCTGATATTGCCCAAAAACCCTATTTTGTTCAGGCGTTTCCAAACTTTTGGAGGGCAGTGTATATGCAAAACCACTTAGCTAGCTACTTTCTCTAATATCACACTAGCTTTGCCTCCCTGCTATTTTGTACACTAAGTAAATCATTGTAGCTACAAAACAAGGGGATTTCCAATAACACACTAAAAACCTGACCCTCATTACTATTATGCAAACATGTAAGTTTTATTTAAAAAAAAAAAAAAAAAAAATTAACTACATTACTCTGCTTAATAGAAAATGCAGAAGACATCATTAAATAAATCAGATTAGATTTAAATTTTAACACTTGCAAAATTTAGTTAATTACCCGTGATCAAATTGAATGGAAAACTGACATATAATAGAATAGTTAGTTTTTTTTAGTGCATGGTAATTAAAATTTCTAGTCTAGTTTAAAAACTAAAGTTAGAAGTACAGTCAAAGTAAAGTTTAGAAGAAATACTTTCTCTTTCAGTAACAGTAACCTTTCTGTTCAGATATGGCCTCTGGTCAACTCTCACCTCCTGTCCGTTTTAATTGGCCTTAACCAAACCAATCATAATCATTTCTGCTGTAAGAAAACATTTCCATAACTAAAATCCTGTTTGCAAGCCGCCGTCAGATCGCCTGCATGGTGAGAAACCTCCTGCCATTTCAGCTTCTGTGTGTGATTCATACCTCTGATATCACGAAACTCAATAAGGACCCATGACAACTGAATTAGTGTGAAACTACCAAGCTTTCTCTCTAGTTTTCAATATTTTTTATATCTCAGATGATATGATGTGAATGCCACACTGATGCCGGGTGAAAAAGATGGAAATGGTGCTGGAAATTTCATTGACATGCAGGGAGAGGAAGGGAGATGTGATTGACTTTTCTCTTGGTGCTTAATGGTTAGTGTGCTTTTAGTGTGCAAGCTCTTGATTACACACCGCCTTTTTCTTGATTTTGGCTGCCTTCTGAACTCTCTGTGCGGCGTTGGGGTAGGACAGGGGTCGTCACATGTGGGAGGGGCAAAAGAGGTGGTGGGAAGCCAAAGGAAACAAATAACCATGTTAGAACAAACAGGAAAGTAAACATAAACAGCCAAACATCAGGTGTGCAATAACTGATCCATGAGATCCATGTGATGACACATCTATGTTCTGTCCAAACTAAACAGGAGCTCTTTTGCTCCCATATAGACAGACTAATTCATGTGATATGCAAATATGGGGTTGATAACCATCATGACATGAGCAGGAAAAAGGTTAACTATATGCTACATTCAGATTTGAGCTAGAAAAGATAAGAAGGATTGTGCATGCTGAATACGTATTTGATTCAAACATCTGTCATCTGTTATGAGGCAGCCTGAGTATGTATGACACCTTGTTTACTGCACTCGAATTCACACTTAAAATCCAGCACAAATGGTGTTTGAAAAAGATACCATGCTGCATTTGTTGTCTGGATCACGCAGATGCAATCTGTCACAGGGGAGGTTACAGAGCTTTCCAGCATAAAACTAGCATTTAATGTTACTTGTTATTCGTAATGCAGTATTCTGCAGCACTGCATTGAATCTCTTAACCTCAGTGTTTCATTCTGTTTATTGGTAATTCAGACAAAGTGAATAAAAAAACATTTCCATCAGAACCCACCCCTGAATCCCACGTAACCCAGGTAGAGTGAACTGGGAGCACAAAAGTACTTGACATCTCAACATTCTGAGCAAAAAGATAAATAAAAGTTTCCAAACATATGAAAAATTCTGCACTCAACCTGCACTTGAATGTCTAAAGTTTAGTGCAAAAAGTGAATTAGTTTTAAGCACTGAGCATATAAATATGGAATTTACTATTTCTAACTTTTCTGATATGACAATTAGCAGAACAGAATTATGCTGTGAATGGATTAGCCATTCAGAAACAGAAAAAAACAACCTGCTGTATCACGAAGGTTTAAACATAAATGTGTTGTAATCATAATGTTGGGTATAAATGAATAAAACAACATAGAGCCTATTGTTTGATCACATCGTAATTCTTATTAAGAGGATTATGCTTGGAGGATTGTGAATAATTTTATGATTATTCAGATTTAGAAATATATATATATATATATATATATATACACACACATACACACACACACACACACACACACACACACACATACAGTTAGGTCTGGAAGTATTTGGACAATGACAGGGTGATTTTGCCTTTATACACCACCACAATGGATTTGAAATAAAACAATCAAGATGTGATTGAAGTGTAGACTTTCAGCTTTATTTTAAGAGGTTCAACAAAAATATGGCATTTACCATTTAGGAATTACAGCCATTTAAGCAAAGTACCTCCATTTTCAGGGGCTCAAAGGTATTTGGACAATTGACTGACAAGAAGTTAATTGACCAGGTGCGGTCCATTCCCTCATTACTTCAAGACAAATGAAGCAGATAAAAGGTCTGGAGTTGATATCAGGTACTGAGTTGGCATCTGGAAGCTGTTCAACTGGAGCTACCAATATGAAGTCCAAGGAGATCTCAATGCAAGTGAAGGAGGCCATCATTAGGATGAAAAAACAAAAGAGACCTATCAGAGAGATAGAAAAAAGAGTGGCCAAATCAACAATTTGGTACATTCTTAAAAAGAAGGAATGCACTGGCGAGCTCAGCAACACCAAACGGCATGGAAGACCACGGAAGACAACTAAAGTGGATGATCGCAGAATCCTTTCCTTGGTGAAGAAAAACTCCTTCACAACATCAATAGAAGTCAAGAATACTCTTGAGAAGGTAGGCGTATCATTGTAAAAATCTACAATCAAGAGACACCTTCATGAATGTAAATACAGAGGGTTTACAACAAGGTGCAAACCACTGGTAACATTCAGGAACAGGAAAGCCAGATTAGACTTTGCCAGAAACATCTAAAAAAAAAAGCCTCCCATGTTCTGGAATAAAATTCTTTGGACTGAGGAAACCAAGATTAACTTGTACCAGAATGATGGGAAGAGAAAAGTATGGCAAAAGAAAGGAACAGCTCATGATCCAGAGTATACCACATCATGTGTCAAACATGGTGGAGGCAGTGTTATGGCATGGACATGTATGGCTGCCATTGGAACAGGCTCAATGGTGTTTATTGATGATGTGACTTCTGACTTCTGGTCCCCCTTGTGCTGCCAAAACAGCTCTAACCCTTCAAGGCATGGGCTACACAAGACCTCTGAAGGTGGGCTGTGGTATCTGTGGTATCCTTCCTTGGACCACTTTTGGTAGGTACTAACCACTGCATACCTGGAACACCCCAAAAGACCTGCCATTTTGGAGATGCTCTGACACAGTTGACTAGCCATCACAATTTGGCCCTTGTCAAAGTCACTCAAATCCTTACGCTTGCCCATTTTTCCTGCTTCCAACACACCAGCTTCAAGAACTGACTGTTCATTTGCTGCCCAATATATCCCATCCCTTGACATATGCCATTGTAATGAGATAATCAATGTTATTCACGTCACCTGTCAGTGGTTTTAATGTTATGGTTGATCGATATGTGTGTGCGCGTGCGTATATACGAAACAGCATAGCTTGGAAGGTAGATTTGGCTGTAACATGAATGACTGATTAATATTAACGCACTTGTTCTAATATGTTATTGTTTCTATAGTGCTCATACACAGGGACTTGTACGGCAGACACTCCACATAATCTAAGAATAATACTAAAAAAAAATTTTTAATCACTGATGTGCTGACTTTTTTTAGTATGATTGTTTGCTACGGCTATATCATAAGTGAGAACAACATGTGTCTTAGATCCACAACATTAAATCTAACTATAAACTGTTTAAATGTGCAGCATTTCACATATTAATAAATTAAACCTTGTAATTGTTGGCAAATTGTTGTGGTGTAAGTGGAATAACACACTCCAGACTGTGCAGTTATAGGAAAATAGTTTACTCTGCTTTACCCCCCGCATGCATTATGTGTGCATTATGCACACACACCCTCACTCCTCTGCAACTTTGTTTTTCATGCAATAGCCCAAGTTAGCATCTTTGTACAAGGATACACATTTAGTAATCACATCACGTCTCAAAAACATTCAGCTCTCTCCCCCTCTCCCTCTCTCTTTCCATTTAACAGAGGGCATGAACCTGCCTCTCACACTCATGTCCACTCCCTCATATTGCAGACCCTTGGCTGGCTTCTAGATAAGCGCAGCTTCATTCTCCCTCTTTATTTAGATGTATGAGAAACAGCAAAACAGCCTACAGGGCCAAAGCTTGCTGAGATTATTTTACATTCAGAGGATACATTCTCATTTCTACCGTATTTCTCTCTGCCAATGCCATACAAAAAAAAAACCCTCCTGAGATAAATAGACTGAGAGAGACGAAATGAGACACAAAGACTGGAGAAATGAGAAGGCGCAGGCAATAAGCACTGCATAAAAACTGCATCAACACTGGCTGAAGGGTCCAGTTCAATAAAACATGAAGCTTTTGTCTGTGTAGCTTGAACACTCAAGACCTGAAGCGGCCACGTCTTGTTTTCATGGCTAGCATACAATAGACATCAGAATTAATCTGAATTCATATGAAGCAAAAAAAAAAAAAGAGCAAAATTCTGAAAACAAATATGTAAAACTAAATATGTAAAAAAAAAAAAAAAGTTTTACACTTGCTTGAGGTGGGAATGTTGCTCTATTAATAAAGATGAGATGCAAAAAAGAGTGATAGAGACTTTTTTCAAATAAAAGTTTTTCTTGATTTAAATAACATGAAATATTAAATGTCACTGTGACCAGGATAAGGTAGATATTGAAGACAAACGAATGAACATCAAATGTCTTATTTATTTATTTATTTATTTATTCAAATTTATTATTCAAAACAGCTGTGCACTTTGGGTGGTGTAATTTTTTTCCTCCTAATCACTTTCACACCTTCATGAATTTTGCATAACCATAATTAACGAAATGCAAATTCATTCGCATTTTCTTTTGATAACTTTTTAGAAATTTGTTAAAGATTGTGAAAACTTTGAATGGAAACCCAGCAATGGAGAGAAACAGGCACAGATGCAGTGTTAATGGGTTGCTGTTGGAAAAATAGAGCTTGAGTGGAGTGCACACTTTTAAGGATAGAGAGAGAGAGAGAGAGAGAGTGGGAGAGAGAGAGAGTAAGAGAGACTTAGAAGAAACAGAGAAACAAGATAGAAAAAAGTGAGAGACAGAAAGAGCCCAAAAGAAAATTAGAGAGAGAAAGCGGAGGGAGACAAAGATAGATGTAGCCAAGAGAAAAAAATACAGAGAAAATAAAAAATGTGGTAGAGTGATAGAGAAGGAGAGTGGTGAGAGAAAAAAAACAGAAATGGAAAGAGAGGACAAAAAGCAGGATACAAAGGAACAGAGAGAATGAGGGAGAAAAGGAGAGAGAGGAAGAGAAAGTAGTGATTACAAAACAGGAGAGTGACAGAAAAATTAGTGAGAACAGTGGAGAGTAGAGATGTTGCTTTAAAAGCCCTTTATTATTTATGTATAAGGCCATTTGAAAGATGAGAAAATCCCCTATATCACTGATGGACAAAAAAGCCTGCACGAACAAAAAACATTTTTTCTCCAATGCAAACAAATTTTTCATAGCTTGATAGAAAGAAGTTTCAGCTCACATGCCAACTGGTGTTCTGACCATGTTAATGTCCATCAAAACAGAAGAAGATAGAGCGAGAGAGCGAGAGAGAGAGAGAGAGAGAGAGAGAGAGAGAGAGAGAGATGGAGTGGCGGTGAAGCGTTGCCATGGTTTCATTTGGAATGGCTTTTGATGGATGAGGCAGATTTGCAGATTTGAGTCCAGCGGAATAGTTTCAGCCATAAAGCTCCACCCCCTGTGGAGCTGAGAGTGTGAGTCTGCTTAGAGGTAGGGCTACTTCTGCAGTACTGACACACATCCACACTCTTAGAGTTTTGCGTATAGTTCTTGTCTAACTGCACAAACATGTTCCACACAGCTGCTACATGAGTGGCACTATTCACTGTGTAATTTTGTGCATCTGCAGGAATTAAAAACAATATGCATTATGTGGCAGGCCAATCTGTAAAGTTATAATGTTGACAAGCATACTTGTTGCTATAGAGTGGCATGGAGACGTCACAGGTCATATGCTGATCTTTTCAAAACCTTCCGACACTGTCGCTGTTGTTGTCCTGGTTTGCTCAGTCTGCTGCTGACATTGTGCTGCCACCGTTCATGTCAGCATTGCATATGGAGTGTTAATAACCAACTGAATCAGACAATTGACCAAGCAAGTGCAGGACACATGAGCAGGTATCTAGCGTACAACTAGTTAAAATCAAGGGTAACTCTGGTCCTGTTGTCCCATCCTATTTGCAGCTGCTTGAACTCAAACAGGCAAGACCAGAAAACAGGGGAGGAGAGAAAGTGGATCCTACTAGATCTATAATATCTGTATAAGAAATTCAGTAAATGACAAATGCTTCAAAACTAATAAACTAATGAAATGGATATTTGTCAGCTGTTCTTCATCGCTTTGAGCCGAACAGGAAAGAATGGCAGGCATGTAGAAACAAAGATGTAACCAGCATCCTGATCTCTATGTGCCAGATTTCACATTATGGGGTCCACATGGAGCTGGTTTCCTACCCATCTGTCACAGAGTGTGTTTCCTCACAAAGGGCTAATTCGGACCCTAGCTTAACACTGCATTGGCAAGATAAACAGCCCTGGGATCTCTGATGTGTACTGGCCAATCTGGCAACCCCCGTTTAATTAAAATTGGTTCTGAGAATATATCCATTTTCAGAAATGGCGTTCAGGTTTCATGCTTTTCTACATGAAATAAAAAGTTCCGACGAAAAACCCACTAATAAACTAGTCACTTTGATTCAGCAGCAGGGCATCATAATGCATTCACAAATGCACTTGCAGTTGGCATGGAGCATGGCAGCTAAAATGCTGTCGTCCTAGCACAGAGAAGGAAGGAGATTACACCCTGCCACTACTAATCCCATAAACACTGATTAGACAACATCTCCTGGGGTGTAAACAAACAAATCTCATCTCAACTCATAAAAATAGGACTCAGCTATATTACATGACAGAGCCACTGGAAAATGCAAGCAATGCCAATCTTTGGGAAAGAGGGAAAGGTTACAGGTTTGAATCAGAACAAGGTTTAGACAGAGAGTTCCAGCTTTAAATTTCTTCTTACAATAGTAATGAAACAGAAAAGCCCTGTCCCCTCTGAACCTCACACAGGATTATCAGGGACTCCACATAGTTATTAAGTCTTTCACATGAGCAAAATAGTACATCTTGTCCATTTTATGAGTTTGCCTTAATGAATATGCAATTTAACCTAAGGTGCAAAATCCAGGGTTGTGTCAATGCAAATCGATTAATTTTGCTCCCGCAGTATGATTTACTAATCCTAAAAGCCTCTTCCAGGACAGCAACCGAGTGCGCAAATTAGTACGACCGAACAGCAGGTGTTACACTTGGGGAAGCCTGTTTCCTCTGGACAAACACTAAATTAAGAACTTTACTTAGTCTGAATACTGAGAAAGTTTATCCAAATCATGACTTCTCATGTGTCTCAAAACAATCAGGATATTTGCCAAAATTATGACTTAATGCTGCAGTAAATACTAGATATTCACCACATGTTCACATCTCCAAAGCCAAGAGTTTTACTTTCACATATACCTTATCATGTCTCACTGCCTTTAATTGCTGTTTTATTTCAATCTTAAAGCAAAATGCCTCATTTAAATATTACTTACTACCCCTACTATACATGTGACACCATTCAGACAATTACTCTTTGTAAAACACTCACAACATGCCCACTAACAGTGCACACAATTTATCTGAATGCACATGGAAAATACTACTACTATTTGTTTTTATATTCAATATATTATATTAATATTTTTATATTCAAGTAGTGCACACCATAGATTTGCAGGAGTTAGCTTAGTTAGGGATATACAATTGTAACAAAATTTACCAGATTTACCATGATTTACCAGAGGTCTGTAAAGGAAGGACAGGAAACAGGATCTGCACCTTAGATGCTCCTTGAGCATTTTGGGCTTCAGAGTGTCACTCAAGGACCCAGACATGGTAGAACAGGACAGGAAAATAGCGCTACCCCAGCTGCAGACTCAGGCGAGTCATTTGTCTGACCTCAGACAGAACCCATCATTTCTACCCACTTCTGGGTGTCTCAGCAAAAATAATGCATCATGCTGATCCACCACCAACATGCACATTAATAAAAACTCTCATTGTATTCTTGGCTCTCTGAAATAACTGGTATAGTCTGACTCTGTACCTTTACTCGGCTCACGGCCTCCTGTGCCTGCATCATGCGGATGTTTTTAGATGGGTTTCTCTCTGACAGCAGCTGTGTGGAACCCAGGTAGTTGGCAGCGAAGATGATCCCATCAATGAGGTCCTCAGGCTCACACGGCCCTGGCACTGATTGAATTCAAACACAAAATAGATCAGATGCTGAAAAACTTCACCTCATGTAACATGTAACACCTTTACCTTGACCTCATCTCTGCTAGACCTAGAGTGTTTAAAGCATTAGGAAGCAGTATAACCGTTATGAGTCTTAAACTCAAAACTTTCTGTCCACAAAATATGGCAACCTCAGATATGGGAGTGGGATTATGGCTGTTGCTAAAACAGAGAACCACTGGGATTAAACTGACTGTAATTTGGAGGTGTAAATTCTGTAACACCCAAGAAACCCAAGAAACATGAGCAGTCAGTAAGTAGTTGTATTAGATCTCACAATCCTAGCACCATCTGGCTAAAACAACTTACACTATATTGCCAAAAGTTTTGTGACATCTGCCTTTACATGCACATGAACTTTAATGACATCCCGTTCTTAATCCATAGGGTTTAATATGGTGTTGGCCCACCCTTTGCAGCTATAACAGCTTCAACTCTTCTGGGAAGGCTTTCCACAAGGTTTAGGAGTGTGTTTATGGGAATTTTTGACCATTCTTCTAGAAGCGCATGTGTGAGGTCAGGCACTGATGTTGGTCGAGAAGGCCTGGCTCGCAGTCTCCGCTCTAATTCATCCCAAAGGTGTTCTATCAGGTTGAGGTCAGGACTCTGTGCAGGCCAGTCAAGTTCATCCACACCAAACTCGCTCATCCTTGCTTTGTGCACTGGTGCGCAGTCATGTTGGAACAGGAAGAGGCCATCCCTGAACTGTTCCCACAAATTTGGGAGCATGAAATTGTCCAAAATGTCTTGGTATGCTGAAGCATTAAGAGTTCCTTTCACTGGAACTAAGGGGCCAAGCCCAACCCCTAAAAACAACCCCACACCATAATCCCCCCTCCACCAAAATTTACACTTGGCACAATGCAGTCAGGCAAGTACCGTTCTCCTGGCAACCGCCAAACCCAGACTCGTCCATCGGATTGCCAGACAGATAAGCATGATTCATCACTCCAGAGAACACGTCTCCACTGCTCTAGAGTCCAGTGGCGGCGTGCTTTACACCACTGCATATGATGCTTTGCACTGCATTTCGTGATGTAATGGCTTGGATGCAGCTGCTCTGCCATGGAAACCCATTCCATGAAGCTCTCTATGCACTGGTCTTGAGCTAATCTGAAGGCCACACGAAGTTTGGAGGTCTGTAGCTTTTGACTCTGCAGAAAGTTGGCGACTTCTGCGCACTGGGCGCCTCAGCATGCGCTGACCCCGCTCTGTGATTTTACGCGGCCTACCACTTCGTGGCTGAGTTTCTGTTGTTCCCAATTGCTTCCACTTCGTTATAATACCACTAACAGTTGACCGTGGAATATTTAGTAGTGAGGAAAATTCACGAATGGACTTATTGCACAGGTGGCAACCTATCACGCTACCACGCTGGAATTCACTGAGCTCCTGAGAGCGACCCATTCTTTCACAAATGTTTGTAGAAGCAGTCTGCATGCCTAGGTGCTTGATTTTATACACCTGTGGCCATGGAAGTGATTGGAACACCTGAATTCATTGATTTGGAGGGGTGTCCCAAAATCTTTGGCAATATAGTGTATATTAATCAGTTTTTCCCCACTGTGCTAAAAGGAAGCATCCTTGTAATAAGAGTGCAAAGAAAATGGAAAGCTACTCTTTTATTCTTTCAGTTCTGTTTCCAGCTTTGGCTAATCTAGGGTCCTGCTTTCACTAATTGTCCTTGTTCTCAAGAAACACAGTTACTCATCTACAAAAAAGCATTTTATTAAACATTTTACAATACTCTCAGTCATTATTCAAAAAATGCATAAAAATGACTTTTTCAGTGTCTGTTTCTTTTATTATGGCACTTGTAGTTTACATTTTATTTTTGCTGTAGAGATGAAATGATGTGAAGTATTTTTTGCCTTGTGAACAGATCACCGGAGGCAGATAAGAGGGAAGTACAAAGTGGCCACTCACCATCGACAAAGCTGGGGAAAGATGCTGTCTTCTTTGATGGCTGGGAAACAAGAAGAAACATCCAAATTATAATTGAAGATGAAACGTGTGTATAATGAGCTTGGCTAAAACTGAATTAAAACACTCTAACAAGTTCATTGCTTTTCTTTTACTTAAAAACATCGGGACAAAAACTCCAACAAAACAAAATGGAAACAAGAAGGCTTGGTGAACATACAGAACAATAGCAAATACACACTGATTCTAATTGGTGAACGGCCCATGACCAAGTCAGTCGATCTTAAATCAGCACACAAGACATACAGGGTCATGTCAATTATTCAGCCTCTGATCTCTACAAGTTTGCGGTGAGGTCTCTGAGTGAGAGATACCGCAGTGGACTGAGTAATAGCAATCACTTTGTAACAGCCATCCAAATGGAAAGTCAGCACTCAGAGAGTAACCATGCCCATTAATTGCAGTCTAAGAGAAGAGCCCCAACGCTGCATCAGTCAGGGTAATTAAATAAAGGCCATGCAGGAAGAGATGTATAGCTTCTTAGAAATAAACAGCCATCTGTCCTTGGCTGTGCTTTTCTTTTCTCAGATCCATGCACAGTGACCTAGAAACTTCCCCACTAGATCACACTGCAGAAAAATATAGTTCTTCAGATAAATAAAGTTCTGCACCCCAAGCTACCTAAGAAAAAAAGTGCTACATAAAATACAGGATCCTGAAACATAAAATAAAGGACACTGCCTTTGCAAATTACCCCACAAACTGAGACAGACCAGTGGAGCACTCACAGAAAGGGCCTTCAGAAGATGAAGACCTCTCCAATCAAATACAACATTCAGCAGCTTTAATACAGACATTGCTCGGTGAGGAGCCAAATTTGCAGACTTTGTTTGAATGCATCTGAATACAAATGACACACTAATTATTCTCAAGGCAATTACCCAGTAAGAATGACTCTACTCGAACAATTTCTGCTCATCCAACATGTGCTACAGTAGCTGAAATTAACAGATTAGACTGTATAACTCTAAGAGACCAAAGTATCTGATTTTCTTCAGCTATTTAATCTACTTCAAGAAAAGCCAACTAGTGTGTGTGTGTGTGTGTGTGTGTGTGTGTGTGTGTGTGTGTGTGAAAGATCTCTTACCTACATTAACAGTGAGATATACAATTTCTTTGCTCAAATAACACAGAGAAAAAGGAAAATAACACACTAGCAACTAACACTAGCTAAAGGTGCCATTTGTAATTTTTAAAAAGTGTTTCTGTGCCTGTAATAATTATACACCTCATATTACACACAGATGACAAATTCAAGGAAAAACTATTGTCTCTGTTATGGTATGAGGGCATTTTCCTGGCATGGTTTGGCTCCACTTGTATCCTTAGGTACAAGGAAGGGTCACTTCAAATCAATACAAAATTGTTCGGATTGATGATGAAATATTTCAATCCCTTATGATCCCTTTTGGGATGACTCCAACCCCATTCCCCCATTCTTCACAGGGCACAAAAGCTCACTGAATGGTTCGATGAAAAATAAGAAAAAGTATATATATATATATATATATATATATATATATATATATATATAGTGAGGTCCGGAAGTATTTGGACAATGACAGAGTTTTTGTGATTTTGCCTTTATACACCACCACAGTGGATTTGAAATAAAACAATCAAGATGTGCAGAGGTTCCACAAAAATATGGCATTTACCATTTAGGAATTACAGCCATTTTATTTCAAATCCATCGAGATGGTGCATATATGTGTATATATACTGTGTGTGTGTGTGTATATATATATATATATACACAGTCATGTGAATTTTTAAAATTATCTGTAAAATGTAATTAAAAAAAAATCAAATTGTGAGGAAAAAGTAAGGACACCCCCACATTTATTTGTACTTACAATGCCTAAAATTACCTACAGGTGTATCACATCAGGTGAAAATTATTAGAACATCGTTACAGAGCATTTTGAAGGAGGCTTGCCTTATTTAAACCTCAGACATTTAGTTTGCTGTTAATTGTTTGGTTTTATTTGTTTAGTTATTTAGTTATTTTTATTTGTTTATTGTTTGGTTTTATTTGTTTAGTTATATTACTTGACTCTCCCAATATTGTTAAAATGAAGATCAAATGTCCATATGTTTAACTATGTTAAAAAAACACACAGGCTTTCATGGGGTGTCCTAATTTTTGATTTGATGAGATATATGTAGTTTCAACAGTGAGTCTGAGGTTTATTAGGGAGAAGAAGAATTGCTTGTGCTTCGTTTCAGTTGCAATTCACCTTGCAGGCAGCAGAGAAAATTACAAACTGCTCCTTTAAGACTTGTCTTATGTTACTTATCTTATTCTACAAGCAGACAGATGTGTTTCCTTGTTCATTGATGATATGCATTATGAATAAAGTAGATTAAAGGAATCATAGTGGTTCTGTAGGTCAAAATTTAATGGATCCACCTCAGGGACGTTGTTGTTCTCCAGAGGTCCATTGAGATCGGAGCGCTGCTGTTTTCTTGGCTGCTCTGCACTGTTTGACACCTAAAGAGAGATAAAGAGAGAGAGAGAGGAATGAAACAGGAAGAAGACCCCATCAGCAAACTAGATGAGTTTCAGTGTGATTCCTCCAGGGATATAAACACTCTGGATTCCAGAGAAGCAATACAAAGCTTGTCAGATGACAAAAGATGAAGAACAGAAAAGATCAAAAGGAGAAGTGAAAAAAGCAATTTGACAGTTCCTGTAGGAAGCCCCTTGTGGCCTGTTCCTCAGTGGAATGGTCTGACCCATATCAACCCCAGTCACAGCTACACTAATTTCACTATGCTGCAAAGCCAACACACAGCAAAAAAGAAGGCAACATTCAACCTAGTTTGAATGTTATCATGGACAGATAACTGCATGTCCAATAATAAAGGTTGGGTTATTTACACCTGTTTGTGGTCACAATCTAGCAAAAATGAAAAGTTTCTGAGCAGTGAAACAACAGATGTAGCAAGGTGTTTTCCAATCCACGGCAGAACAGGCCATGCTCCCAGAATCTCAAACAAGTTGCCTAACTGAAATTACTTGCTTAGAGATTAGGGTTAAACTTGAGCCAGGGG
Organism: Pangasius djambal; assembly: GCA_022985145.1. Taxonomy (NCBI): domain Eukaryota; kingdom Metazoa; phylum Chordata; class Actinopteri; order Siluriformes; family Pangasiidae; genus Pangasius; species Pangasius djambal. The sequence goes on along the minus strand of CM040999.1, from coordinate 11,020,898 downwards.
AACTAATATGTGTATATCTTGTGATTATAGACAATTTTAAAGAGGTAAACTAGTTATTCAGTTAGTTACGGCGCATGTCTGTTCCTACAAAATTTCCTGTGGCACCATTTTAAATGTAAAGCTGTCAAAACAATATCACTAGCTGATATTTCTTGACTCTTGTAAAAGCAAACAAATAAGACATACAAAAATTCACAATAAATGATCAATCGTGTATAGAGAAGATGGAGCAGTCAAACACTGTCTAAAACGTACTCAATATGGCTCACTGCTAAGAAGGAAGCAGAAGTTCCAAGCATATTGTTATGGCTGAGTGAGTTAGCTAGCTAACTGGTTAGCTTTCTTGTTTGTCACATGAATACATAACACAGCTGAGTATTCAATAGCTTGGTCAATGGCATGCAACTCATACTGACCTCTAGATTAAAATATCTGTTAGACCCTGATATCGTTCAGGTCATGTCTGCTTTTAAGTATGTAACATTTCACATTAGGTGAAACAGTGGTATCACTTCCTACACTCATGATTATTCATCTAAATTGCTACACATTGAGATTACGACATGCCTCACAATAACTGATGAACCCATGATGTTTCATGGTTACAGATAAATCAGTATTAATGTGCCTAAAAGATTTATCCAAACCCCCAAAGGAAAATTATCTGTAACATCAAAGATGGTGTCGCAGAACACTATAAATGAATAGTAGATTGTTTAGAGACACATTTGCATATTGCAAGCTTTTGCAATGTCAGTACTGAAAACGCCAATATTGCAATTATAAATATGGTGATGTCAGTGATTAGTTGCTAATAAAAAAAATTGCTGCTTTGAAACTCATAACCCAAACAGTGTTCTTTCCAGAGCCATGCCCTCAAAACACAGCATCCCTAGGGAAGAAAGCATGAATCATACTGCAGAAGGAAGAGCTTATGGAATTGACAGGCAAGTGGAGACACCTCTTTGTCCTTACTGGTTGGAGTATTGGTAGTCCACATCATTTAGTTTCAATTCTGTTTAAAGACTCTGTGGCACCACAGAGATAAATAAATACTATAGATATGTCCTATGAATGTGCTTGTCAGGCAAAATGATGAGCGCAGATAATCCTTTCTGTCTCTAAATAATAAAAGACAAAATCAAGAAAAAAAAATTTGTGTGTTTGTCCTGTTGCATTAGGAAAAATCTACCAAACATCAATCAATAAATTACAGGTCTGAGATAAGTTGAAAACACTTTGATTACACTGCCCTTGTCCTTCACAGACAATCGCACAAGTACAATCTTTAGAAGATTACATATTGCACCTCCAATCCTCTTTACAGAAAAAATGGCTTTACAATTTAGTGAATATACACTGAAACATATTTTCAGTATGTAAGTACTATAAAACAGTAGAATGTTATATGTTCCAAAAAACAGACCTATTTGTGGAGAAGTTAATGTAGATTACACACGTCCGTATAGAATATGAACCCAATGAAAACACAGTTCCGTTAAATTACACAATGCACTAAACTCAATATCAGTACCTAAAGAGTAAATGAACTGTCTGAATGTACTCCGTTGTGATTTTTCAAAAGCAATATTTACTGTGACTTTCAATTCCCTATATGCTAACTGTTATCAGAATACTGGCTTTTGCAATACTAATAGTGCAGATGTTTGCAATATGTAATTTCAATCTCTAACAGCCATAGTTAAATTAAGCATGCATTGTGACGAGTTAGAATTGTGTGGCAGCAGGGGCATGGTCAAGCATCAGGAACACGCATCTGGGTCCTGAAACTCTCGAGGGTCAGCCACCCATCTGTCCTCGCGCAGCAGCTCAAGGACTCCTGTCGATGGTGGATGCTGGCTGATGAGCAGGACTCCAAGGGAATTCTTGATCTGATGGTGCTGGAGCAGTTCATCACATGGCTCCTGGCAGGAACAGCGGAGTGGGTCCAGTATCCCCAACTGGCATTCCTGGAAAAAGCCATTTAGCTAGTGGAGGATCACATTTGCAGTGTCTGCGGCAGCAGACGGCTATCCATTTTCTCACTTTCTTTCTCTCACCCCCCTCTGTTCCACCTTCGGATCCAGGTCCCCGTAACCGAGGTGCCAGGGCCCCGAAACTGAACCCTCAACCCAGGATTCGACGCCGCTTCTCCTCCCCTCCCTCTCTTCCTTCTCTGATGTCTCCCCCAGATCCCTCTCTCTCCACACAGCTGGCACAGCGAGGAAGCCAGGCATTTCAAGGACCTGGATCCCTGATGCACCACAGGCCTCCTCCGATTGAACAGGAACGTACCGCGTGTCAATGAGTATACATGGGAGTATACATCAGGCCTTGGTGGACTTTGGTTGTAACCAGACCACCGTCTTTCAAAGCCTGATTCAATGATGGGATGTTCCCAATTATCCACTGGTGCCAGTCATCATTAAATTCCAGGGACAAAAGCACAGAGTAGAGGCGGCAGTTAGTCCTCACCTCACCCATCCACTAATTCTTGGGACAAATTGGCCAGGGTTTTGGGTATTAGTATGAGAAATGTTTGTGGATGGGTCCTGCAGTTGTGAGGCCCAGTGTGGAATGTGCGTAGTGTTGGCTGGAGAGGTGGAGTCGAGGCAAGCAATGTCAGTATCATGTCAGGGGGACACAGAGGGTGGGGAGGGCTCTACCCCTCCACTTTTTGCGAGGATTCCCTCTGGGGATTTCCCCTTGAAGCAGTTGCACAGCGAGACCCTGAGGCACATGAGAATAACTGATGGTCAGCAAATTCAGCCTATTGCAAATTGTACAAATTATTAGGGACTAAATTGATTCACACCAGTGTTTACCGAGTTGAGGAAGTAAACTATGAGGTCAGGCAAACATATAGAGGCAAAACACTACAAATATACCACCTCAACCTCCTTAAACCATGGAGAAAGGTGGTTCTTGTGATTCTGGCAATGGTTTCAGAGACAGAGGATCGGACCAGAGATGCCCTCAAAAAACTGAGCTCATTCCACTCTGGTCCCATGTGGAGCCCAGATCTTGGCATTCTAGATAGCAAGGTTGCCGTGTTTTCCAATGTGTTTTCACCTCTACCCAGCTGCACAAACCTCACAGTGCACCACATTGAGACTCCAGGCATGGCTGTACACAGCCACCCCTATCATTTACCCAAACACAAGAAAAAGGTAGTGCGGGATGCAGTCAAGGCTATGCCTGACATGGAGGTAATCGAGGAGTCACACAGTGATTGGAGCAGCCCTGTGGTTTTGGTGCCCAAGGCTGACAGGTCAGTCGGATTCTGTGTGGACTTTAGAAAAGTCAGTGTGGTGTCTAAATTTGACACATACTCAATGCCACACATTAATTGATTAACAGTTAGGAGTGGCTCGCTTTTATTCGACACTGGATTTAACCAAGGGGTATAGGCAGATTCCCATGACTCCAACATCCCAAGAAAAAAATGACTTCTTCCACTCCATATGGGTTATAACAATTTGTCACCCTCCTGTTTGGTTTGTTTGCAGCCCCAGCAACATCTTGTAGACAGAATACTCTGCCCACACAGCACATATGCCGCTGCCTACTTAGGTGACAAAATCATTAATGATTGGCAGGTCCGGTCCAGGGGACGGAGCTGTGCGAGCAGTAAAAGCGGTTTTGTGGGGGGGGCCCATTGTTGCATTCTCCTGACTTTTCTCTCCCTCTTGTTCTGCAGACTGACTGTCAGACAGAGGGCTGGGGGCTCTTTTTTCCCAGGTGGTAGACGGGGAGGACATCAGCCAAATGCGCACGGGAGGGACAGTAAGTACAGCATGATAAAGGAGTGTCTGGTCATTAAGTGGGTGGTCCTCACCCTCCGGTGCTACCTACTGGGGCACCCTTTACCCTCTGTTCGAATCATGCCCCACTCCAAAGGCTCGACCGCATGAAGGATACCAATGTGCGGATCACTCATTGGTATCTGGCACTTCAGCCATTCAAGGTCAAGGTGGTCCACAGGCCATGGGGACAGATGGTCGTGGTGGATTACCTCTCCTGCCAGGGCGGGGGGAGAGTCAGCTGCAGGCCAGACGGCCTCCTGGCCTGAGTCAGATGGTGACGGTATGTGGCAGCGGGGGCATGTTTGAGCGTCAGCTGTGGATGGAGAGGAGGTGAGTTGAACCGGCAGGTAACACTGATGATTCTCACCTGTGTGTGATCACGGTGAGTTCACTTATGTGTGCTTTGTTTGCCCTTTCAGGAGAAAAAGAGAATGCCATAAACCTGAGAGAGAGAGGACAGAGCTGACAGAGGTCTCACACACAGGGGCATTAGCTGTACTGTTAATGATCTGGAGCTGAGCCCAGATTCTTCTCCATCAAAAGACTTTTAAAAACATACTTCTAAATAGACTGTTTCCATGCATTTTTATGCAGTTTTTTCTTGCATGTGAGGGCTAATTGCTTAAAAATGTGAAAACTGGAGAAGGAAGGAAGGGATGGGATTTGATTTACTTTATAATCTGCAAATGAATAATCCAGCCACTCAATGTCTCAATCCAGCATCATATCACATAGCTAGTACCATTATTACTAGGCCTACATGATGGAAACATGCTCAAAACCCATAATACAATGGAAATTTCATGAATGAGAGTTGAAAATGGCTAACTACTCAACATGACCAAGTATACTTTCATAATCTGGTTGCAAAATCATTGCTGATGGGCCTACTTGATATGAACCACAATTCCCACCTCAATGGTAAAGGTAGTAAAACATGAGAAAATGTTAAATATAAAATGAAGACAATGATTGAATTGTCTTTTAAAAATTATATTATCTGGTTAAATTTAGGCTACTTCAGTATTGTTATGACCTATCGACTCGGTTTTGCTGGCTATAATGCCATGCAAAGTATGTTGGCTGTCCGTATGCTCTGGTCATATCATGTTCGCGTAACTTGGAACTCGTATAGGCATTTACACATCTTGTTTTCCTGGCTCAGCATGAGAGTAGGGCTGTCACGGTTACTTGATTAAATTTGAGTAGATTTGAAAAAATCCTCTATTACAATTTACAGTTTTGAATATATGGCGGAGGCACGCCAGTGCACGGACCAGGGTCCATGCAACAAATGACAAAGAATGTCATTACATTAGATGTGAAAAACAATGTTGTTGTCTGCCGTCATTGCAAAAATGAACTCAAATACCATAACAGCACCTGAAAGGCGACATTCAGGTTTCACAGATCCCCCGCCAGACACAGCACGGTAAGCTCACTAGTAGACAGATTTGAATAATTTTTAATAATCTTAACTTGCACACCCATTTTAGCCCGAAAATGATGTGTATAATATGTATGATGTGTGTGATGTGTACAATATATTCGGTTTTATAAAGTTTTTCACCACTTCAACATACGTCAGAGTGGATAATTTAAAAGAAAGTAGATAGAAATGATAATTATTGCTGACCACATGCGAAGTAAATATGTGAATGCATCAATATTTTCCAAATGTGCAAATTATTGTTCACTGCATGTTTCATAATAAGGTCATAACTCCCGGTTTGAGTTTGCATGTTTTCATAGTTACTCATCACACAAATCAAGGAATTATAATCACTGTAGCATTTCTATCGTAAAACAGTGGTCAAATATCAAATATTGAGTGATAGAACCTTTTGAATTATATATAGTTTGGCGAGATTAAATAATTACCTTAAGTAAACTTATTGTTCAGTTAAGTCTATTTTTATTGTGAATTTTTAAAAAACTTTTCCCTCACACTAACTGACTGTGTGAGCTAGCGTTTAGCAGAATTGAGACCTGTCAGCCAGTAAACCCTGTCTGAATGGTTTTGCCTCTGTTAACTGAAGATAAAATACAACACTCCATTCATGGAAGATAAAAATTACAACACTGCTGTCTTCTTTTACTGGCGTTCAGGTACATAGTGGCAAACCTCTCCAAGTGGAGAATTATTCGGGGCTAAAGAAAAAAATCTTTGGGGCTACAGCCCTGAATGCTCAGGCCAGGTTATGCCCCTGGTTACACATATCACACTCGCATACCCACACATGCCAGAGCATAAGCTTGGAAGGTGTTGAGGAACTTCACACACACCGTGTGCTACATATTGAAATTAGTAGAATTATCTATGGATTTACATGATATGCTTGTGGTGTAATATTTGGCCAAAACAGATGCGTCTTTAAGTTATACACAATAACAGCCTGACATGTTGCTGTAGTTGTTTTCTTTTGTGATATCCACTTTAAAGGCAAGCAGTCCACCATCAATGTCTGCCAATTTGTTATACTGATAACAAAATTCTACCCTGACATTTATGTTTTGGGCAGTGTAAATGCACCAAATAAACCATAGAATGTCTTTAGAGGCTGATATATTATGTATAAAATATGACATTGATTGACTCATTCATTCATCTTTACTAAGCCCTTTACCCTGGTCAGGGTTGCAGTGGATCCAGAGCCTATTCAGGGAACACAGGGCACACACTGGGAATATATCCTAGATGGAACACAAATCCATCACAGTATAAATAAGACATTACAAAAAAATTGCTCATATGAATCATCTACACATTTATGAAGCCCAGACAAAGCCAGAATTTTTTTTTTTTTTTGCACTGAGCAGTTTGGTGATGTTTGGAAGAGGTTGTGTCTTAAATTGACTTAATACTTAGCAATTATGAACTTGTAATTATGAAGCTTGTTTAGCTTAGAAAACCACTGAAAAGTGTACTTTTGTGAATACTGTGAAGGTGATAATCTATTTAAAAAACTTGACTGTCATAGCTGTCACAACCGTAACAGTAATGCTATCACTGCTATGATGTCTGAAACAGGCATAGCCATCTAAAGACAGCTCTGTGCACAAAATCAGATGCTATGAACCTCAATGAAGAGATAATCACAACTTCATTACCTACCTGGAAGAATGTTTGGTCTTATTTTTAGCTGTGTGTGGCCCCCTTCTCTTACCTGTTCCCTGTTCTGCTCCTGTGCCCATCTCCTCCTTTCCTCCGGGGTGTGCAAGTGCCCTTTCGAGCTCCTCTGTGGCTGTGGGTTGTGCCCAGCAGGGGGGATGTTGAGAGTTTTGGGTCTGCCGTCATGGCGGTGTGGTGGGGGGTACGGTGCTGGTTCGGCTTTGGGCTCAGCTTCAGCCTGGTAACGCGTGGGCACAGGTGCCAGCTCCTCTGGGCTCTGATCAGCCCCACTGCTTAGGCTGCCCATGCTCATGCTCATCTTAATCTCAGCCACAATCTGATCAATGTCTTCCTCTGTCTCTTCACCTATCTCGCCCTCTACAACCTTGTGGCCTGCATACATGGAGTTCCCATTGTCCTCTGGGGCATAGTAGTCCCCTGTGTAGACCTCTCTGTCTTGTTCCTCCTCTGGTTCCTCCTCTTCATTAGCGCAGTACTCCTCACTCTCCTCATCATCCTCCTCTTGTTCCTGGGTTTGAGGAAGAACTTGGTCCTGGTGATGGTACTGAAGGTGCGGATGGTGATCAAGGACTGGTTCAGGTCTCCCGTCATATATCTGCTGGTCAGAGTCCTGCTCCAGAACTTCACAACGCACCTCACCCTCACCCTCACCCTCTACCCACTCCTCCACTGCTTCTTGGCACTCGTCTGTGTCTGGGGGTGGCTCAGCGTGCCCATACCTGCCCTCATTACAGTCCATCCCCTCCAGGTAACTGTCATCCTCCGGACAATAACGGATGTAGTATGTCACTCCCTCATCTTCTTCAGGCAGTCCTTCATCATAGTCCTCTTCATCCTCTGATGTATTATTGACGTAGTCAGAGCTTGAGTCTCCATCAAGGCTGTCTGGATGGCCATGGTAATTGGAGTGGGTGTGATCTGGGGTGGCAGGATGGCTGCTGGGCAGGTCCACCTCCTCCTGGTCACAGTAAGGGGGTACGGGGGTTTCAGAGTCTTGTCGTTCTTCACACTCTTTGCTAGGATAAGGGGCAGGGCAGGGGCATGGTGCTGCAGCATGAAGCTCTGCTGAGGCCATGCTGCTGCTGGCCCCAGGCCTCTTCCTCTGAGCCATAGAGAGAGCCACTCACTGGCCTTCCATCACTGGGGATCTTCAGTCCTGAGACACAAAATAAAATACATTACCATGAGAAGGTTTTCCGCACACATTTGTGAGCACAAATCTTAGGTCTAGAAAACTACCAGTGATGGCCCCTTAATGCTTAATTGGTCCTCTAGGTATACGTTAAACACCAACACTTACCCTAAACTACCAGAGAGTGAAAGCCACATAAAGCCATCACATCTTATTGAACTGCTGAACATGTAATAATGCTTCTAATCTGTGTGCCTAAGCTAACAACCAGCTGTGAATGGTTAGCACAACCATTCCTTCCACCCAGAGAGCAGGGCCAATTATGTTCTCTTAGACCACAAATGGCTGTGGCATCACTCTGATTCAAGCTCACAATTTCCTGATGATACAATAAACACTTAAGCAGATGCACCACTCCAGAGTCTTTTGAGAAAGTTCTATCTCTGTGCATCAGACCCTTAGCAGAGAGTGTGTTCAACTTCACCACTGATAGTGACAACAAGTCAAGTTAAATTAATTGTAGCCAGGACCCCGTTTAGAAAATCATGCTGCCAAGTTTAAAAAAAAAAAAAAAAAGATAGAACAAATAACACAAAACCAAATGCCTAGACAACAACAGACGATAACAAATGAGACCAAATTACGCCCATAGACTCAAGCTCTGTTGAATCCTATCGATCCTCTCAGGCAAGCAGCAATGCCTCACTCCTACACGGTAGGATGCTGGATCACTTTAACAGCTCAGTGACTGATCAATTACTATTACTGAGCTGGACAGACCTTCATTTACAAGGTTCATGTGTTGCCTGGCATGTCCACAGCACTGGGGCTGGACATCACCTTACATTCAGAAAAAAAAAAACACCTGCATTTTTTTTTCTATTTAATTAGGCTCTAACAGAATAGCTTAAAATATGCAGAACAATGTCATCAATACATACAATCAATATAGTCTAAGTACTTGCTGGTACTAGAGTGGGTGACAGGGTTGGTGGTTAATTAATTAAAACACAGTGAGTTGGGGAATGACATGGCGGGAGAGGCAGAATTAATCTTGTATCCCAGAATTCCAGTTGGAAAGGGTGTGGCAGTGATTGTGGTGAATTAATGTGCAAGTTCTTACTGTGGACAGTTTCTGCTGTTTATAAGTGTATGGTGATAAACCTAATTTAAAAAGCTTCAATACCAGTGCAAGAAGATAAATTATGTTAGGAATTCTTGATACACACTCCAAATGAATGAGAAAAAGAGAACAAGAACACGTTCTGTATTCTGAGTCACACTCTAATAAACACACACACACACACACACACACACACACACACACACACACACACAAACACACTCTTACTGTGCCATCTCCACCAGCAGACTCTCAGAGGGGCTTTTGTTACTGCTTTCCACTGCTTCCCTCTCTCTCTCTCTCGCTCTCTCTCTCTCTCTCTCGCTCTCTGCCATTATTATGCCTTCCATCACCAGATATTACAGCTGATAATCACCCATATGCCTGCACAAAGAAGTATGAACGTGGGGAGGACAGAGATTACCCCAGACACACACATACCAAGACACAGACTTACACACCACACTTACACTAACACTCCACAGACTCTTTACACTCTGACCAAGCTCTCACATATTACTCATATCACCTTTCACAACATGTCACCACTCTTAGATCAGATTCTGTACACACCTCAGAAAAAAAGCTCTCCAGGGAAATCACACATCTCAAGCTGCTTTTTCAATCACTGTGCAGTGCCACCCAATACCACGACACCTACAAATCACGCAGGTGAATAAGACTTCACTGTCCTACCTGTTTCCCCTGGATACTGGTACCACATGGACGTGCAAAGAACTAAGCAGCAATGTAGAGATGATTGACTGCTATGCCTTGAAGCCTCCCCCCATTTTCCTGCCACTCCACATCCCTCCTACTCTAAAAGTCCTGGCCAATCCTAGCTCTGAATCGCATAACTAAAAGCTAAACACCACCCCTGGGGATCCGTGACCCTTTGCCTCTTTGTTCACTCCTGAATGCATTAACCACGCCTATTCTGCAGCTTTGTCTAGTGACTCAGACTGAGCATATGACATATATACTGTATATATATTTTGCCTGTTAAGACCACGATGGAACAACAGAAAAAGAAGAGTGGAATGATATATGCATTAATAATTTTCAGTAAAATGTATAACCTTTGAAAGTATATTTGAGCCATGCATATATCTACCAAATATTTCTATGTGGTGTGAATACATGTTGCTTGTTCCATACGCTATATCTACATATATGACCAATATTCCACTCTAGTCCTTGAAAACACCAGCAAACTAAAAATTGATGTTGCATACATTTTTACAGCTTTTACTGAATCGGAATACATTACCATATCAATTGACTCTGAGGGCACATGCATGAAAAATCAATTCCACCTGCTCTGTAAAACGAGGATCGCATCCTGACATCAGTTCCAAATGAAACACAAAAGGAAGCAGAGGAGACTGAAATGAATAGAGCATAAAATTCAGAATTGCAGTGTCTGTAAACTCCATTCAAGTCCTACATCACAAGTGAGGTAAACGATAGCAGTTAGAAGATGTTCTCTGTGTAGGGAATAAGGCAAAATTCACATGTAATTGTGACTCATGAATGTTCCTAATCAACCAGTAAAGACTGTAGCTTTCAATTATTAAAGCAATTAAGGAAAATAATTCAATTATTTTTAAATAATTACAAAGAGGAACAATACCATCTACTGAGTGCACAACACTCTCGCCTGTTCCCACAGTTATATCTGTTTGATCCCACTCTCAATATTTTCTTAACTTCGTTGGTCCAATTCCAATAAAATAAACAACTTAATTTAAAAAATTTAACCTTATAAAGTTGTGGTTTGTTACAGGAAGGAGGTTCTTTGGAAAGGCATATGATTATCGACTGTACTGCAATCTGTTGAAAGCATAATAAAAAGCAAAGAGAGAGAGAGAGAATAAGAAGCAATGGAATTCCATCTTAGAGGTGTGTTCTCATTAACTGGTTTAATTGGGAAAACAACTAGTAAAATATCTCTTACTAGGGGTATAGTGATTTTTTATTCTGAGATCAAACTTTGAATCAATTTTTAATACTTTATAATAATTTGTTGGCCCCTGTGAAAAACAGTAATCTCATTAAACTAAAATGGTTCATACATGCTAATTAAGTGCCTAAACACAGTGTGTTTCCCACATTTAGTCTATTAATTGCATTGTAATTTTAGTTTCATTGCTTTTAGTTTCACAACTGGAAAGTGTGTTTACAAGGCAGGGTTATTTTTTTCATACAACCAATTCATAGAACAGTGACCTCTGTTTGAGCTTAGTCTTACACGGGATTTTATTTATACAAGTTCTTATTCCTGTCATGGCAAAATAAGCGCTCAAACCCACAACCACCTAGAATTTATACGATAATTGACTTCAATCCCAAAATCATTCTAGGGTGTATAGAATAATCTATATATAAAATATATAGAATATAACATCAAACACACCTGCAACATGGTTAAATTAGCAGAAACTTGTCGACAACCTGCCATCTAAAAAACCAAGGTCATTTAACTTTACAACAGACCACAAAGTCACAGATATTTTGCCCTGAAATGATCCACAAGAGATCATTAACCAATCAATTAACTTCTACCAGAAACCCTTAAGAGTAGATTTACTTTAAAAATAATGGCAGGGATTAAAAAAAGAAAGAAAAGCCAGATGATGAGGAGAAAAAGGTCAGTTGGTGTTCTGACACCAACCACCTTCCTGCAATGTTGGGTCCTCTGAGTAAGAGGCTTTCTTTCATTTCACACTTTCTCTGATCAAATCAGATTGGATAGCTTTGAAATGCTTCATCTCCTTCAGAGCATTTCCGCTTCAGGATTTCAGCTGTCCTGATGAAAAAAAAACAAAAAAAAAAAAAACGCCTTTAGAATAAAATGACCCAAAAATACATATGAGATAAAATTAAGATTAAAGCCAGTCCACATGAAAAATGTCCTACAATAGAGCCAGGACAAATTACTTTCAGGTTTTGCTCTAGGAATGAATAAGCATTGCACAGGAGCCAGGGAAAGTAGATATAAATGAAAGGTCTTTAATTAAATTTACCTGACTAGCATAGTCAAAGTTAGAATATATATCTAAGAATATATATCTAGTGTATATCTCTTCTGATTTCATAGCAGTGCAATACTATGCAATACAATGTGATGTTTATGCAACAGCTCATTTTAATAAAAGTGGCAGCTTTGACACAAAGAAGCCATGCATCCTTCACTGGGAATGACAGACACGGAAGCCATGTTTCCTTCACTGGAAATGAGAGGGCCACACTTCCTTCACTGGAGCTTACAGACACAGAGGCTGAGCCTCCTTCACTAGGATCGTCAAGAACAGAAGCCACACCTCCTTCACTGGGACTGACAGACACAAAGAGGCCACACCTCCTTCATTGGAACTGAAAGACAAAAAGAGGCCATGTCTCTTTTGCTGAGACTATGATAACAGTCTATTAAAAGTCTAATCTCATTTGTTCTCAAAAGCCAGACTAAGTTCAAAATCAGGAAATACACAAGACAAAACATTTGTGAGCAAAACCATGACACAATGTCTGTGACTGAATTCTTCCTTTTATCCAATTAGCACAACACCTTGTAAACACACATACAGAGACACCCATATGCATGTTGCAAAGAAAAAAAGGAGTAAAAATCATCACCACATTACACATCAAAACTGTGTATTACTAACTAATCACATGTTCATATACACCTTGAGAAAAAAAAAAGGCAGTGAGAAAGAAAACATATATTTACATAGATTTCTTGCTCTTTTACGGCTGAAATCATTCCACCTTAATTCCTAGAGCACCGTTTAAAAACCCCAAACCACAAGAAGAGGAACTTTTGCAGCTTATTTCCAAACACACATTCATTCATCAGCATTCTGGAAAAGGAGAGCCTAGTGTATTAAAGCCCTGCACTGTGATGCATGATTTCAATTTAACAGCTACAGAAGCCATAAAAGTTCTGGAGGATTTACAGCCTCTCTGATCTCGTGCTGGAACGACAAATGAAAGTGTGGCACTGCAGAGAGGTAGAGAAAACATTGCTGCAATCAGCTGCTCCTCCTCAAGGCTCTGGAAGATTTCTTCACTAAACTTTGTAACTTCATGGACCTGGCTCACTCACTAACACACCATACTTGGCTACATGTCACTACACGTCACGTCACTTCACGTCATATTTAGCAGAGGGAAGATTTTCCACAAGGGGACACTATTTCTCATGTATGTATCATTGGTGCAAAGGAAGAAACAGGTATGAATCCTCACCAGCAGGTTATGAGGACTGCATGTATGCTTGTACATGTATATGATGTAATGTGTAATTGTTTATAGAAGTAAAATGGCAAAAACACTGGCTATGTGATCACAAACTACAGTCAGTTACATTGTAGAACAACTACTTGGCCAGAATTAGGACTTTGCAGATATTTGAGTACCTGGTTAACCATTTCAATGTGCCAGTATTCATTATGCTCTTCAACCACATTAAGTCCGTGAGAAAATATGAAGAAGAAATGCCTCATCTACCTTTTTTATGCAGAGCAGTCTTAGGAGCAGGAGGTCAGAAACTTGTGGGACAAAAAAGAGATAACACATTTCCAATAAAGTTCACTACAACACCATGAAAAGTCTTGAGCTAGAGATGTGCTTCGGGACTGGGATCCTGCAGGACCTACAGGAGGGGGGCGTTTTTTTTTTACTTTCTGCAGTCAGATACGAAGCTGTCAGCACAAAGAAAAGCCATATGTATTAACATGAATGTGTATATGGTGTGTATATGGTGCTTGCAACATGGTGCAATACATTTACTGCTTCCATTCATCTCCAGTATCTGCTTAATCCTGGTCAGGGCCTTGGTGGTTTAAATTAGTTATTTGTTTATATTCTGAGAAACAATCCCAACTAACCACTCTGATAAACTTTTCTTTTTGTGTGGAAAATTCAGTTCTGTGTTTCCATGCACTGTCAAGTTAGATTATTATACACATTGCCGCTGTGATCATAAAGTCCTTAAATTCATTAATTCTGACAAATATTCAAATAATATATTAATATATAAAATATTAAAAGGTGATGTTAGTGGCCGTCCTGCTTCCTCTCTCCTGTTTCCACTGCCCCTGTGCGCACACACACCTGCCATCAAGAAGATCCCTAAACATGAGAATAGAGATCTATTTCTTTCAATATTGTTTATATTGATCAACGCACTGCCGAAGCAAATTCATTTGATTAGATTTCAATATACGGCAGTAATTAAAAGAGCTGTGTGTCTTATCAGACTTTACCAGAGACATCCAGATCAATTCAGTCACAGCTGCCAAACTGTTTAAAATTTTTGCTGCCAAACTGTACATTCGGAAGCTGGTCTATCAATAAAAAACAGATATCCATTTTTAGCCCTTAAACATCAGCTTCGGGTCTCCAATGATCACAACTTCATTTACAATACTGCTTTTTATTGTCATTTTTTAAAAATTATTTATCTACTTTATATCCAGAGGTGGTGCACAGTGTTTACACACACAATGGAGTAACAAGACTTTCAGGCACTGAAGGGTGTTTATGGCTTTTATGTGCATTTAATTAAGGATTTTTCTGCCAAGTCTATGAAAGCAGCTCAAAGCTGAACTCTGAGCTGAGTGGCAGCACAATTCTGTACAGTTTGTACAGGCTGATGCTGAAGGCCAGGCTCAACCAGAAGACAAATTACACTGCAAAAACTAATTAAAATAGAAAACAAAGCTTCCACAAACAGCTCAACCTTTGCTGGCTCTGTGTCTCTTGTAGCTTATGCACAAGCGACCATTTAGACAGAAAAATAATTGCAGCTTAAGTGTTCACACTATGCAAATTGGATTCCACAGCAAGAATGTCGTACAAGAACACTCTTACAGGAGTGCTTACAAGACGCAACTGCGCTAACGGTAAAAATGGAATATTTTTAATATAGACCAGGAGCTGTTTTTCTACTGGTTGATCAGTGTGGCTGTAAAAATAAACTTCTGTAATATTCAATAATCCTTACTTTAATTTAATTTTAGTATTTAGATGATGATTATGCTCATTTCCTGATCATAAAATGGACCCCGGGGGAGGCAGCCTATCAGCAATCCTGCAAAAAGTCTGTATGAACATGAAGATGTGCAGATGGTTTGGACATCTGCCAGACTCCAACTGGAACACAGTGGCTCTCAGACCAGATCCCAGCTTCTCAAAAACATCACAGCAAAATGACAGCTGCAAGATAATGATGAGAGTACGTAATGTAATCATCGCTGCACAACCATCTTACAATTGTTACAACTGATTTTTGTGCTTTTATAACTGGCCACCATAACAACAAACATTATCAGGTAAGAAAGTATCAGAAAACGTTTTGACTTCTAACTGACAGAAGAAGAATATGTTACTAATAAGGGCTTGATCTCGCCATTATGCCTGCACTATGGATAATATTTTCACTACTTGTTGACAGGCGTCCTCATTACTGCTGCGTCAACTGAAAAAAGGCAGAAGGATGAATCTCCCAGGCACAGATGAAGACTAATCAGCGCTTGTCCTTGGTGTTGTGAGCAGCACTATCGAATTTCACAGACTAAGAGGTTTAGGAAACTACAGAGGGATGCAGTGACACTGCAGCACATGAGAATGTGACCTGCATAAGCTTACAGCTTATATATACTGTATATATAGAGGGAGTAACATTTTGGATGTTAGACTTGGGGTTTGACCAAGTATTGATTCCACTATTGCATTGTAATGCACCATTTGCCAGAAGTGCACCTCACAGTTCCTCATTTTTTTTCACTCATTTTCTCCCTAAGTTGGTCTTGTCTGATCTCCTGACGATAGGGCAACAGCCTCTCATCTGAGATAACTCAACATCAGGCACAAAATCAGCTAACTCGGCTGTAAATTCTATTTCATATCTGGCCACAGCCCTGATGTCAAGGGGGACAACCAGGGTAGGTGTGCGCATCCAGGCCAGGTGAGTAACTCTGAAGGGTTTAGTAGTCCACTGTCATTTTTGCCATTGTCCACTGCAAATTTGCAGTAAGAGCTTCCACACCCACTGAAATTTTTGTGGCCATCTTGGTAATGCTCCTGAGCTATTTCAAGCACAGTTCTGAAATAACTGTTAAAATCTTACAAAAAAATTAAGAAAACAATTTGGTCTTCAACTCCAAAAATATCAAAAAACATTTTTTCACGTTGCTCCAGCTAAGGCACCTGTGCATTTCCCCATAACAAGCGGGAAAAAGGCTAGACAATACAAACTGCTGTTTCTATGGTAATAGTAATCATCAGACCAGAAAGTAGGCTAAATCCCAAATGGCTTCCTACTCCTTACGTAGTGGTTTCTGCAACCTATCTAGTGCACTATGTGGCCTGTAAGAAGCTATTTCAGATTCGCCCTACAGCTCAGCTTGGTAGCTAGCTCCCCTGAAGTTTAACTAATCTGGATTGTAAACCCAATATTTGTATGACATGAGAGGTATGTATGTGAAAGAAAATCTTATCGAAGGCTCTGTTTAACTGCTGATGGCACTGGATTTGCTAATACATGGTAAATGTCTCATATGAAACTTAACCACAGAAAGAAAAGGCATAATTTCAAAAGACTTTCTGATTATTTTACTATTTTACCTGATTTAGATAATCTCTCTCATTATTAAGACTTAACTGTAAAACTTTGTTAACAACTGGCTGCATTTCTGCAAATTTAATACATAATTTAATAATGGTCTCTGGACGTATTAATTTGCACATACACTTGCTGCCCCAAAGTGACTTTGAAGCTTAGTAAATTGCATTGTGAGTGCAAAATTAATCAATTTGCATTGACACTACCCTGAGTCTTGCGCCATTAGGTATTAATGCTCCAAATTGCACACTGTTATAAAAAAAAAGCAAAATAGCCAAGGCATGCTATTTTCCTCACATGAAAGATGCTGTTAGTAAAACAGCTTTTATGTTTTTGGAGGTGTTATCAAGTTTGTAAGCGTTTTTACACACAAGTCCTTAGTCAATCAAGGACTTTATTGCAATGCCGGCAGGTGCTGATTTCTGTCCTTTTTCCCCCCAAAACCCTTCTTAGTGTTCAATGCTTTTCTTTTATTGACAGTAATAAAAAAAAAATACTTGAGCTGCTTGAGCTTTTCCATGCCGGCAGCTTAAGACAACCATTTCTTTGGCTCTATTTAACAGCACAACTGCTGTGCAGGAATGGAACCATGTTCGCCATCTGAGAACCTGCTCCTTTGTAGTGTTTAACGTGTGGAACAGTCTGAGATTAGACACTGGCACCAAACTGGTGAAAAAGAGACAGTGCACATACGCAGAACAAAAGCATTCATATAGATTCACTACAGAGCCTCACTCAGCTACTCGACTGTTAAAGACTACAAGGAGTAATATGAATTTGGCTGCTTCTGAAATGAGACTTAAAGTGGCTTTGGAGAACCTCCATGTGTAAAATAGAACTACTACAGTGATGAGCTCCACTTGCTCTGGTTTATTCCACTTTCTAAGACATAACTGTCTTCTACTCAGTTTACAGATCCAGAATCAACTCCCAAAAGCTTCACAAATCACAAAGCAATCACAGGAAGAGAGAGAGAGACCTATCTATCAATGAAATGCTGATGCTCTGGGATTTAAATTAAATTTGAAAGCTTATCTTTCTCGGCATATAAATATATCTTAAATCACGTTCCCTCAGTCAGAGTGTTGGGGATGAAATAGTTTTGGTGCTTCCCCTACTACAGTTGAACGAGAAATACCAGCCAGCGCTCCCTAAATACTAAGCCCACCATCACCTATTTGTATGGATTGAGCAGCTTGAGCAGGAAGATTTTAGTTCTGGGTTGTTCCGCAAATGTGATCAGAGACAGCAGGTTCAACAAAGAATAATATTACGACTGAACCATTCAAACCTCCTGCCTTCTTAATGGGACAGAATTTTATATCGGAAGAACTAACCAAGTCTAAAAAACATGGCAATCCAGGCAGACTCCACCAAATGAAACATGATAAAAATATTGTGTATTCCTAATATCATAAAATAAACCCACTTACAGCATCTCAGCTGTTTATGCGTGGACGAAGTAACAGAACTAAATTTATAAAATGGTAATTTTGGTAAAAATGCAAGGAAATAAAGAGTCATTTGATTTGCTAAAATGTAAAGATTATTTAATTAAAACAATGCAATTTGGCAAACATGCCATATTTTACCATTTGTCATCATGTTGTTCATGTTGTCTTGCTCATTTAACACTCATAGCACAAAAAGATAAATACTTTCTATTATCCAGATTACTTTTTAATTACCCCTTTTTTCATTGACTTTTTTGTGCTATAGTAAATCTTTGACAGAATATGATCAGTGATAAATGTGGCTTCCAATTTATAAAATATTTGCTCTGGTGATCAAATAATTTTTTAAATCAAATAAAAAAACTGCATATTACTCACTTTTAAATCCAAATGCATTTTATTCAATTCCATTTTTACTTTGCATGCATTTTCACCAAATCTATTTTTATTGATTCCTTGTTATTACTTTAACTCATGCTCCCTTAATATTGTCCCATGCTGTACGAAAGGCACAGCTGACATGTTGTGATATTAATGAATCCAAGGTCATCTGTGTCTTTCTTTCCAGACAGACAGAACTTTGCACAGGTGATGCAATTAAACAGCAGCTAACTGGAAAAATGTGTCTCTAAGCATCTCCTGACCTACAAAATGAATCCTTAGGTGGACGGAATGCTGAATCCAGTGGCATCAGCAATTGTGAGCCAGTGGAATACAGCGCTTCTTAATAGAGCTGCTTTATCATGCGTGCCTGAGTCATTAAAAAGCAAATTAAAGTCATGAAATGTAGTCAGCTGGAAAAATTAGACTTCTACTAGACAAACACATGAAGTACATCTTCAGGGGAGTGAGTTCATTTCTCATGCTCCATTCATATCCACAGTGCTGATGTAAGCATGGGATGTGAAAATGAAAGTCTAAATGTGATCTGAATGCAATTATCTCATTTTCTATTTCCTCTGGACCTCATACAGTACCGGGTGAAGATCAAATAAGGGGAATAGTCTGATGAAAAATAAAAGTTATGCAATTAATCATTTCCCACAAATGTAGTCAATCATATGACATATGCTTCTTTATGTTTGTTATGAGAGAATATGGTCTCATCGTTATTGCACCATAGACTTTTTTTTTTTTTTAATCCAGATTAAAACGGTTTACTCAAAATAAGTTTAACAGCCATTAGTACAAAACAAATGTTTAATAGTGCTCCTACAGCATATATAAAATTATAGCCATAGCTGGTCATATTCTTAAAAAGCAAATTGTTTTTCATTAAAGAGATCATTTGCTTTTCAGTGTGGTATGTTTTCTGCATTCTGCATTGGCTTTTACAGGTGCATCACATTCACTTCTGACACAACTTCTACTACTGACACAACATTTAATTCTTAAAAAGCAATCCCCTGCTGGCTGTTTTTCATTAAAGAGAACAGGAGCTGTAAGAGCAAAGCAATGGAAGGTTTGCATTTCAACATGGCACACTGTGTCACAAATGAAAAGCAATACAATTTTTTGTATTATATTTCACTGGTGTGGTGATTTTCACTCTGCCATGGAATCTTGTCCATACTATCCTCTTCTTTCTCCTGAAGTAATAACTTGAGTGAGCAAGAGAACTCAGAGTTTCATGAGTTTTATAATTTCCTCTCAATCTCTCTCTCTCCTTTCGCCTGAGCCATTGCTCGTCCTCAGTGGGCAACTTTACAATACGTGACATTTTCCCCTTTCCCTAACGACAGACCCAACTGGAGCTCCTAGCTGTTTATCTGCCTCATAAAAGACCTCAAGGAATTTACAGCTACTAAGTCACACTTTAGAATTTGTGCTTCTTAAATAACAAATCAAAACACTGCAAAATCAAATGGACAATGCGAACTCTTATGAAAAAATGCTGAGCATCCTTTTAGTGGCAATATGCAGCAATGAGGTTTGAGATTCAAACTCGTTTAATTTCTCTCCCTGGATGTGAAAAGAGGGACACGGTCTCATTGAGATTCTGCAGCCGCTTTCATGTCTTACTCCCACACACTGCAGGGAGTAGAAGCACTCGTTCGTTGGCCCTCATCGGTCTGTAGTGTTTGTTCCTAAAGCGACCACACGCTGCTGGGGCCTCTCTGAAAGGCTCAAGGCCGGCCCCCGCTGCTCTTTGTGCTCCAGCTAACTAAACTGAATTTTGCTTTTAGCAGCCTCACATATAAATAAGAAATAATGTTTCATTAACTTCAGCCATGTGTCATCTCGCAACTAAATGCGTAGTTTGAGTAAGAAATGTCTTCATATTGCAAGCCTCCAGGTAACAGGAGAACTGTGAATTAAAATGTGATGGGAAAATAGGTTGCTGTATTATGGTTATAATTAAGTGCCCAGGGCTAACATGCTAATGAAAGGGCCCAAGCTTTCGCTTCACCACTCACCGCTCACATCAAGCTTATATTGAGAGTTCTCTCTCTGTCACTCACCCTCTTTCTGTCCCTCTGTTTCTGCCTACAATTACAGTCTGTTTCCTGATTAGCGAATAGGGAGTGATAAATAGTGAGAAACAGAGAGACAGAAAGCTATATTCAGCATATACAGCATATACAGAGAGTGAGATATAGAGCAGAGGGGTAGAGTCAGAGCAATACTGAGATAGAAGAGAGAAAGAAAAGAGAGACCCCATTATTGAGAGAGGAAGAGAGAAGGCATGAAACAAAGCTGAGACGGAATGAGAAAGATAGAATTACTCTTCTACTTGCCTACTTGTCTAACACACTAATTTGTTCATGATTTACTCATGATTTACTTATTTGTTTTTTTGTATTTTTGCAGCACCACACACTGTCATGTCAGGTTTATTGTCTGCTGAGAAAGATCCACTGTCCAAACATCTGGCCAACATATTGATACCAATACTACGATCTATTCCATTACCACTTGAATAATGTCCCAATGCCCTACATCAGTCTTACAAGCTGAAGACCAAAGCACCCCAGAGGAGAGGCAGTGAGACATACACACACCCACAGAGATAGTGGGACTGGAGGTGTCAAGCCATCTGGAAACGCTCTTCACACGTGGGTCATCAGAGCTCAATTATTAAGCAAATATTAGGATGATTACAGTTATGGCTGCACTCATGTGAATTAGAAAGTGCAGTTGAACGACTACTGTGAAGTTACAGGCACACATTCACACATATAAATGCGAGACCTTTGCAAAATCAGAGCTGTTTTTGGTAGCACGTTAGGTCTCAGGGAGCAAAGCAATACACAGACAAACTGTGAATTCTTAAATAAAAACAAACAAAAAGGAAACAACTAAATAACACACCAGGGTGGGCAACACAATGAGGTTACAGTAATAAATTACATTTGATATACTTTTTATATCACGAGTAATGTTGGCATTTCTTAAACCTTAAACAACTGCATGTTTTGTTAAAGAGATTTACTAAATACACAGATCCTCTTATCAACTAGCGGTGTCAGCTATTTTTTTTTTACACCATTTTTTTTACTATAAAAGACCAGCAGAAATATCTCCAAGTAATATATTATATATCCCACCCAAACGTGTCAGTTAATATTTCATTTTATCCTGCGGGAAAAGAGGTTTTGCACTTTGTTTCAATATAAAGACACTCCAAGAAGCACTCTTTTCTATCATCTCCTGCCAAAACCAAATCAAAACCAAAAAGAGAACAATAAATATGGATGACATTTAAAAAGACTTTTTAGAGAAGCAAGACTTCCATGAATTTTAGATAAGTTATTGAGTTCCTAGCACAAGTATAACCTACATACATGGTATGGTCATGTGACTTGTCATCAAGCGCAAGTTGCATAGCCATGCATACTCTAACAAGTGCTTATAATAAAGGTCAAAACAAACTTTTTGTATTAAAACGTGGTGTATGTAGTATCTATGGAATTTTTAGTGTGATAAGCATGCACACTTCATGAAGACACTCCCAACTTTGTGATTTATACAGCGATCACTTATCTCATAAGAATACATAATAAATCAATTCTATCCTATCCAAATAGTACTTTAGCCTGTGATCTACTATCGTGACATGTTGAGATGCCTACCCTCAGCATTTCACTCATGCTTAAATAAATATGGCTTCACTCCTGGGAAAAATTTTTCATTTTTCATAGAGAGTCCTCTAAGGATACAGGTGGTGTTGTAGGAAGCAAGCAGTCCTCCGCATGTTCAAGTTAAAATCCTGCTCTGACACTAACTTTGCTGTTTAGAGTGCCCAATTTTCACAAGCCAATCAAATCAGATAAATAGATAAAACCAAAGTCCCACCTGCCCAAATATGCTGTTTCACTTGGAAAAATGTCACACTGACAAATAAATATGTGTTCAAATTTCTGCTTCATGTTGTCTTTAAATAGTTTAGTTTTGTAACACTGGAAAAGGCATGACGTTACAGTACTTTGCTGGCAACAGGAATTGTCCATGAATGCCTCACTAATGCTGTACTGTGGAAACAATGCTTCCTTTTTAAGTTTCCAAGTTAATAAATGCCTGTGGTAATCACAGAATAATGGATGCTTGGGAAAACTACATTGTGTCTTCACTGGGAGCCATTAGAAAGAAAAATAAAGTAAACTCGGCAGCGTGATTCCACAGGCTTTAAATTGGTCATTTAAATGACAGCTATAGCAGGTGTAGAGCCTCACTATCACTGCTAGTTTTCTGGAAAAAAAATTCATGACACAATAATGTGATCATATCACTGTGTGTGATGCAAACATCTGAAACTTGCTCATATTGTGCTTATTAGTAGCTTTATCACAGAGAATACATTATTACACAATCTACTATGAAAAAGTGATGCTTTTAGAAAGTATTTAGATCAGTTTCTGATTTTAAAAAAAGAAGGGGCATACAGAAAAGTAGACAATAATATTAAGAAATAGAGCTGTTGGACAGTGTCTTAACTGCATCTTATATTCCTCATCATCTCCAGTGTTAAGTTACACCTATCCCTGTTCAGTTAGATCATTTTAATCACTTGGCTATCAAAATTTGTGAAAATGCAACTTCCATATATGGATTCAAAGACACGCCCATGTTCCCATCCCACTCAGAGCTGCTCTCATTTCCAAAAAAATAATTATATGATTCCTATAATGTATAGTGAAAATGCACTGTGAAAACATTTGCCATATCATCTACTGCATAACACACACATGCACAGAGAGAGAGACAGAGAGAGAGAGATACACACAGATCTTATTTCCTCTCTTTCCCCACATGACCATCTCAGAGAACTTACAGATGGTGTGAGGAGTATTGGGTAGTGAAAGATTCCATCCTGTACAATATACACCTGATGTGTCTCAGCAGGCATTTCATCAAGACTACACATTTTCAACAACACAAGAAAACCACAGATGGCCTCAAAAGATGAGAGAAGATGTGAACGGAGCACAGAGGACGCTAGTGCCTCTTTACCTGCCTTCAATGTGGTGAGTGAAAGAGAATGTCTCGGAGACACTGATAACACGGTGATGAGACTTTGTAAAAAATCTGACATTCTCTCTCTGTCATAAACAAACACAACCACCCCCACCCCCAAAATATACACACAAGCTCATCCCCTATCAGCAGCAGCAGCTGGAAAAGGTCTTATCCTCCCATCTCAAAGCAAAGGACCACGACCAGAGAGAAGGAAGCAGAAAAGGAAAGAGAAAGAGATGAAAGAAATTAGTAAAACGGAAAAGAACATGCAAGAAAGCAAGAGAAGACAGGGTGGGAGAGAGGTAATGAGAGAGAAAGGGGGGAAAGGTAAAACAGAAGAAGTAAAGTTTGAGGGATCACACATTTACAAGAAAAAATATATATAAAACAGCCATAGGCAACCTGAAACATTGAATTTCCTCCAGTTTGTTAACATAGAACAATTATGGCATTTAGACCTCTCATTTCTTTTCATTCTGCTCCACAGATACAGTAGTAGTTCTCTGCCTTTTCATCTTCATTGTAATTGTAGCATTCTAGTAAGTGTGCGTGTCTTCTCAGAACCTGTTAGTCTGGAGGAGGACTCACACTGTGTGGGCTGCAATTGGAAAAAACCCACTAATCAGTGCTGTAATCTACTTTAGGTGGACAAGATCTTCTAGAGATGCACAATGAATCATATCTTAATGATGGTAACAGTTTTTTTCTCAGTGAATTAAACATATCCAGCTATGGTACTCATGAGCTAAAGTTGGCTACTTGAGTTTTTTTACTGACCATTTGCAAATTGAAAAAAAAAAAAAAAAGGTCTATCCGGTTGCCTTTTTATGCAATAAATTTTTTTTATTGATCCAAAATTTGAATATTTGTGATAATTGTGAATTCAGTACTGAGTTAAATAATTTTTATGATGATTTAATGATCTCTAATGATCATTTATTATATCAGTCATTATAACGCAGCTCTATGACCTTCTTTACTTGTCTATTTCCCCCTGTATCCTCACTACGCCTCTGTCCTTGCATATGTTCTACTCATGAATTTCAAACCATTGAGCAGATAATGTATGTTGGCATGGCAGACTTAAGTGCGTTTAAGTGACAGATCAATAATGAACATGTCCTGTCTATCTCAGTACACATCAAAACCATAATAAAGCTCTTATCACACCTCGCATGGCACCACGCTCCCTCTGGTCCTCTAGCACTGCTCGACTGGTCCCACCATCTCTCAGGGCACAAGGAAGACATGCATCAAGACTCTTCTCGGTTCTGGCACCAAGGTGGTGGAATGAACTTCCCTTAGATGTCCGAACAGCTGAGTCACTGGCAGTCTTCAAACGACGTCTAAAGACTTACCTCTTCATTAAGTACTTAAGTTAGCACTTGCACGCGCACACACACACATAAAAAAAAAAAAAGTCTTGGGCTGATGGTATTCCTAGTTTGTAACCTAGTGAGCCGGTATCAGAATGTATTTTGATAGACTTCAAAGCACTATTGTAAGTCGCTCTGGATAAGGGCGTCTGCCAAATGCCGTAAATGTAAATGTAAATGTAAAGCCAGTCACTAACACTTTAAATGCTGATAATCATGCAGGAAGAGAGAAAGATCACACTGGTATCTCACTTCCAAGAGCCCACCCATAGTATGCATAGGTAGTAGTCATGACCTTTCAGTGTACTGAGTCATCAGAAAGGAAAACAAGATGTATTACAGTCTTATATACAAGTGTAGCATGACAATCCATTTGCAATTACTACACCTATAATATGGCAGCAGGAAGGTCAAACTCTGTACTTTTAATAACATGGGCCTGAAGAGCAGCAGAGATTGTCTGGGCAGTAGTACTGGCATTGTACAGCAGATGTTTTACTGTTGGTGGTCTTACAACTACTTGACCATTACAGAATAAAAACCAACCTTTAGAGTAACAGTGCTACTAAATCTAGGCTTGTGTGCTTATGGAGAAACAGCAGAGACAGTCATGTGTGTGTGTGTGTGTGTGTGTGTGTGTGTGTGTGTGTGTGTGAGAGAGAGAGAGAGAGATGGAGGGAGGGAGGGAGAAAGGGATAGAGAGTGAAAGAAAGCAGGACAGAGACAGAAGAAAAGTCAGTGAAACCAGAGTGAGACACAGATCGAGAGAGGGAGAGAAGGATAGAGAGGGAAACAGACAGATAGGGAAAGAACAGAGAATAGACAGAGAGACAGATGCACAAAGAAAGGGGAGATACAGGGAGACAGTGAAAGAAAGAGTGACACGAGAGACAGAGTCAGAAACTGAGAAGGAGAGAGGTACAGTGAGAGCGAGAAGAAGATTGAAAGAAAGATGGACATTGAGAAAGAGAGACATGTAGAGAGAGTGGTAGATGGACCAAAAAAAGCAAGAGACAGAACCAAAAATAAGTGCAGAGAAAGTGGGAGAGACAGCCAGATACAGAAAGAGAGACTGAGAGCACAGAGACAGAAATAAACACAGACAGGGACAGAGGCAGTGGGATTGGAGAGAGCGAGACTGTGAGGGAAGGACAGAAGTGGAAGAGAGACAGAGTAAGGACCATTCCCTGGAGGTCTCTGTCATATTGCAGAGCAATGATTACAGAAGCTATAAGCCACTTTTAGTCTACCAGGGCTATTAGTCTATTTCTCTGTATGACTGTCTCCTCTTCCTCTGTCTAATCTGTCTCTTTCTTTCTGTCTCTGTCCCTGTTCCACTTACACATCAGCTCAATCTATATTTTCTTGTATTTACCTATGAAAGCTAAATGTGTTCATAGACCCTGTGTGTAAGATTGTGCTCAGGTCAATACCCAAATATCCAGCTAGATAAATAGGTCTAGGCTGGAACAGGGAAGGAGAGTATTTGGTGCTGGAAAAAAGAGAGCAGCACAGCAAAACAGCAACAACACACAGCTGCTGCACTGACCCACTGATAGCCCTCTCTCTGGAGCTGAAGTATACATGAGTTTAAATATCACATACATACGTATATATAGGAAGATGCACACACACACACACACACACTTGTGCACATGTTTATGATTACAGTTTGACTGCATGAACCAGCTGTGACCAAGTGTTTTGAGACGTTTTGAGGGGTTGCTTCAGTATTTCTAGATAATCATCCTTTCTCATGATGAAATTCACTTTCTGTGCACCAGTCGCTTTTCCAGCAAGACACCTCCACAGCATGATGCTGCCACCTTCATGCTTCACAGTTGGGATAGTGTTCTTCAGATTAAAAGTTGCTGATCATTATGGCCAAACAGTTAAATTTTTGTTACCAGAGAACTGTCCTCCAAAAGGCTGGTGATCAGCTCCAAACTCCAGTCTGGGTTTTTTATACCAGTCTTGGAGTAGTGGCTTCTTCCCTGCATGACAGCCTTTCAGGTCACAGTGATGTAGAATTCGCTTAAGGGTGGATATACATATTTGGTATCTGATGCCTCCAACTCCTTCATCAGCTCCTTTGTTGTTGTCTTGGGGTTCATCTGAACCTTTCGGAACCAAAGTTTGTTCATTCCTGGGAGTTCATTTGTACCACTTTCCTGAACAATGTGTCTGTGTGGTCCCAAGATTTTTATATTTGGATTCAGTTATTTGTACAAATGTTCATTTTACCTTCAGTCATTTGGAAATTGTTCCCAAGTAGGAACTGAACATGTTTTTTTTCTGAGGTCATTGCTGAGTTTCTTGGATATTCCCATGGTATCAAGGGCAAAAAGGCACTATCTCTAAAAGTAGACCCTTTTACAGCCAATTACAATTGGCCAATCAGAAGCTTCTATAAGTCATTACATCAATATCTGGAATCTTCCAGACTGTGTAAAGAGACAGTCAACTTGGTATATGTAAACTTTTTACCCACTGGAATTCTGATATAGCCAATTAAAGCTGAAATAAATCTGTCTCTTAAAATTACCTTTGATGTGAGCTGCCCTAATTGACTTGACGAAAGAAATGTATGGTTGTGGAAAACTGGGACTGACTATGTTTAGCCTACATGTATATAAGTTTTTGGCCTCAGTTGTATATAAATATAAAATGATAAAATTGTTATTCTAAAATGAAATTTGTTCCAATAGCTGTAATGTAGAAATAGGTGATAATCAAATTTTTTAATTTACTGACGGCAACCCTGATACTTTCAGGTTGCTGTCTTTACAGCCAGTTCCAGATTATCCGTTGTACCAGTTCCTTTTCCAGCAAGACACCTCCACCACATGATGCTGCCACCTTCATGCTTCACAGTTGGGATAGTGTTCTTCAAATTAAAAGTCTCCATACGTGGTGATGGCCATGTGACTAATTATCATCACATAATGATTACTGTGGTAAAATATTTTTTGCACTGCGCCTTGCGATGGACAAGGCTGTGAACAGGCTCCTGATCCACAGTGACCCTGACCAAGATAAAGCGGTTACTGAAAGTATTTTTTCATATAGCCCCATTTGTTGGAACTTGTATTAGGCAGTTTGTTCTATTTTAGTACTGATAAAATGTATGCGCATGATATTATGGATAGTTTAGTGAGCAAACGTGTAACATGCGTGAGTAAGAAGTAAGATGTTGTTTATTAGGGTTAATCCAATAATCATACTCATAGTCTGTCTGAGGGGTAGGAAGGAAGCAACAAACAAGGATAATCCATAATGAGAACTGAGAAACACAGTAACAGAGAAATATGCTCAGACTTAAAGATTCAAAGGCATGATAAGACTTTGTGATTAGACAAAAAAACAGAGAATAAGATAAGAAATAAGATAAAAAAATATATATATATATAATGTCACTACGTGATGCAAAAAATTAGCTCATGCATTTGTTACCTCTAGGCTGGATTATTGTAATGCATTACTGTCTGGCTGTTCCAGTAGGTGCATAAACAAGCTCTAGTTACTCCAGAATGCAGAAGTGATAGTCCTTATTAGAACCAGCAGATTTGACCCCTATCTTATCCACACTGCATTGGCTCCCAATCAAATTTTGTATTGATTATAAAATACTGCTATTGAAATATAAAGCACTGAATGGTCTCGCACCACAGTACCTGAGCAAACTTTTGGTCTTTTATGATTCGCTATGCGTGTAGGTGTAGGCTATTTGTTGGTACCCTGATTAGTGAAGGCTACAGCAGGGGGTAAAGCTTTCTCTTACAAAGCCCCACAGTTATGGAACAGCCTTCCAATTAGTGTTCAGGGCTCAGACACAGTCTCAGTGTTTAAGTCTAGGCTGAAAACATATTTGTTTAGTCAAGCCTGTTGTGAATAGTTTTTTTCTTAGGTAAAGGAGCACATCCAAAGGGTTCACGGGCATAGAGTGTTGTGGCGAACTGGGATGTCTGAATGCTGTCGCACGCTCCCATTACTCTGGATGGTACCACTTGAAAACCATGCAGATGGCTTAGGACTACAATTGCTATGATAGCTTTAGGACTGCAATTGCCACAAACAACCTTGTATTCAAGTCTCCATCGGTGAACAGTTGATAACTTCAACAAAATAGACTTCAAGTGAATACAATGATGAATTTCCTGGTTACACAATTGCACTTTTTGACCATGTAGTACACAGTTATAGAAGGGAATTATTTATAATTGCACTATCCAGTGTCACCCAGATGAGGATAGGTTCCCTTCTGAGTCTGTTTCCTCTCAAGGTTTCTTCCCCATATCGTCTCAGGACTTTTTCCTTGCCACCATAACCTCTGGCTTGCTCATTAGGGATAAATTCATACATTTCAAATTTATATCCTTAATGTATTTATTTCTGTAAAGCTGCTTTGTGACAATATTAAAATATCCAATGTTAAAAGCTCTATACAAATAAAATTGAATGGAACTGAATTTAATAGAATATAAACCGACAAATTAAAGGGCTGAACTCAGATGCACACATCAGGTAACAGACCAGTGATGGGACAGGAGTGGAGACAGGACGAAAACAAACATACAAGGCAATATAAACAAAAGGTACACTTGTCATACTCAGAACCATGCTGTAGCTGAGAGGGGGTATTTGTGACACGTGTACTCGTACATGCAGGCAGCTGTGTGGCACTACTGCTGTTTGTATGCGATGTGTTGAAAAGAATTTGATCAGTGTATGTTCGCACTATAAGCTACCCAGCAGCTGTGAGAAAGTGAGGCTCCCTGGTGGGAAGCAAGAAGGCAGAAAAAGAGGCAGAAACACATCCCTCCATCATCACAACGCTGAATGCTTTTCTCCACATGCCCACTGGTTTATTCCGGCTCAGAGGAAATCACTGAAAATGGCATCCAGATTCGCTGCTTCTATCGGCACTGGCCAGAAGATTAGTCATCGAGACAATATAGCTATGGAAATTAGTTGGAGACACTTTTGAGACTGATGATTTGTGAAAAATAGGGGTGGACACAAAAATCGCAGCAGTTCATGGAGTCTGACAGCAACGGCACTTCCAAGACGAATAGTGTATGATTCAGTGGTATTTTAAGATGGCTGTTTGAAAGGAATACTTTGAGGTAGAGGTGCGTGGAACTGTTTTTCAATCCTACTCCCGCCCACTCGCGCAGAAAGTTTGCCCAATCCTGTCTGGTCACACTATTTTTGCTTTCTAATATCTCTCCATTTTCGAATAAACCTTGCTGGTTCTATTTCTTCAAATAAAAAACAAATAAGTAATTTAAACTATGGTGACCCTGCATCATTCAAAACAGAGGATACTCAATGACTCATGTGTCTCATTCATTCATTCATTCATTCATTTAGTTTTTGTATTAGGAAATAATGTTTTATAATGTTAAAACTTTAGCCAGACTAGACGATTTGTTCAGGAGTTTTGGTCATTTTAAAATTCACTGGAAGCTTAGCGTTCCAATGATTCTCTCCTTCTCATCCATAGTCATTGGCCTAGGGAGAACAGTGATGCTCTATTTTAGGATGCTTTCACACCTATTAATCCAGTTGCTGAGTACAGATCACAGCGAAATTGATACTTTTGGCTTGTTTGCTATTTGATTTGTTTTGTTTTCTAACTGCACATACTTAAATTCATCAAAAAGCAAAAATTGTTGGCTGGGGGTGTCCTTCAGTCACTGGTCAAAAATACAACTTTGTAAAAAAAAAACAACAACAAGTATGTGTAGAAATCATACAAATCACCTTAGAACAGAGAACAAGGAATTACACTCAATATATTACTAAATAATTATAGAAAAGCATTTTAAAACATTTTGTATATCACATTCCATTATATCACATTATATTACATTCTATATTCATCAGTCCAAATCTCCAAAGCACATCACATTTCTGTGGTATTTTCATCGGTTTGATTCAAATGGACCAAACACTGCATATGTGAAACTCAAGATCGCAAATTTTAATATAACTTTGTGAAGCCCTAATGATGGTCTTATGAAGATGATTTTTACTTCTAAGGCGAAATGTGTAAATTCTGTTATTCTGGAATGATTTTGTATGATATTTCCCATGAAAAAGAGTTTTTTTTATGTGTTCCTGAAAAAAAATATTTTTCATCAGAAGATGTCATGCTTCCTACAAGCCATGCAAAGTCACTCAATTATTCCTTTAATATCACAATATAATTTAATACTGATATATCATGGCTTACATCTCCACAACAGGCATGATCAAGAGCACGGCCATACACTGTCTTCTATGCTATTCAAAGACAAAGATGATCAATTTCACGACTTTTACAGTCAACAGTTGGTAGGTAATGTGAAATTTTGCTGAAATTTAATTGGTTCTTCTCTGCTCAGTTTTACAGTTGTGTATATGCATAGCACTGAAAAAATGTGTATAAAAATGTGCACATCTGATGGCATTCTGTATCTGAAGCGACACAGCCCCTATTAGCTTTTAGCAAAAACATAACAGCTGAAGCCTCCACAGGAAAAGACTAAACAATTTTCATGGTCTGAAATATCAAATTATCATGCTGTTTGTGTATGACTTTCCGCAGGGATCTGATTCATTTAGAGTGACATTTGTTGCTTGGCAAAACTAAATTGCGTAAATGGCTTTGAACAAGCAGAATATGATAGTATGCCAGAGCACACATATAGGCAAACAGACACACACACAAACACATTTGGGAGAGACTGCTTGAATAGAGCACACCTACCTCCATTATACACCGATAATGTGACAGAGCATCATGGCTTTTTGCCAGCACAGACTAGGGAAAGAAATTGATTTTTTATGCATGTAAGAACATGCAACAAACTTTCTCTCTTCTCTCGACACTGAATCTGCGCTCTGCACTAAGTGCATGGAGGATTAGGAGCCTGAGCCTATCATTACTGCAGGAAGCGTATCATCAGTTTATCCTCAGCTATTCGCCATTGCAGGTAATTTAATAACCAAATCTCTGTATTGCTTGTTATTTATGAGCCTTTTAAAGAGTACAAAGTGCAGGCTAAACAGTTGGAGAGGATGTTGACTCAAATGTCAAATCTGTCTACCAAAGCAGAGCTGGAATACAGGTGGATTAGAGGAAGATGGGAAGGGATGAGGGACACACTCACTGCCATCCTGGTTTCTCTATCTGTGTAAAGCAGATGAATGGTGAATATTTGATGTGGGAGATGTGTGCTGGTTTAGAAATAGTGTGTGGGCTGAATCTGAAGCTAGATGCCAAGGCTATCTGACTTAACTGATTTCTGAAGGGCAACACCCTGCCAGTTTTGGTGGCACAAGCAAAGTGACTAACAAATCCTTGTTCTTTTCAACCGCTAATCCTCTTTGGTGTGCAATCAATCATGAACCTGGCTGAGAGCAAGACAGAGAAAGAAAAATTGAGTCAAAACCAGTCTTCCCCAACCCAGGAAAGGTTTCTGGGGCATTTAAGTTTAGATATTCCCACATATCTCAGCAGGCAGTATTTAAATAAAATGGTAAACAATCACTTGATTACAATTAAATACCCTTACAGAAACAGATGAACAGCTTGGATTATAAAAGTTAAATGCAATTTAATTTTACTAATATTCATTTATATAATCTATCCAGTCCACACGCCTTCCTTATCATTATCATCCGCTTTTAACAAAAAAATTACATTACAATCTCTATTCAAATGTTTCATTACAACTTCATTTGCAAGTGCAACATTTTCCTTCAAACTTTGAGCCAATATGTTGCTGCACTCTGCACAAAATAGAAGACATGTATTCATTTACATAAAATAACAGCACCAATCTGGAGTCCACAATGCAGCAAATAGATTGCTTGACTTGGCAGTTACATGGCAGTACATAACATGTAATCATACAAACTTTAAAAATCATATACATTCTTACACTTTTACCCTCATCAAGAAATCCAGACACTATGAATATGCAAATTTATAATGCCGCCAACCCCACACACCCCACCCCCCCGTCCTGGTAAAATGGTGTAATATCAGAGGACTTGAATATTGGAACATGATAGGCTCTTGTATTTTATGATGCAACAGCACATCTGTCATAAGTTCAACACCAATAGACTGCGGTGTACCTGCTGCCATAATTATCCATTCAGCCAGTCATGTAGAAGAAGAACAATGCATACAATCATGCAGATACACATCAAGAACTTTAGCTGATGTTCACATCAAACATCAGAATAGGGAAAAATGATTTTCAGTGATTTTGACCATGGCATGGTTGTTGTTGCCAGACAGGCTGGTTTGAGTATTTCAGAAACTGCTGATCTCCTGGGATTTTCACACACAACAGTCTCTAGAGTTTACAATGAATGGGGCAAAAAAAAAAAACAAAAAAACAAAACAAAACAAAGCATCCAGTTAGCAGCAGTTCTGCTGATGGAAAGCCTTGCTGATGAGAGAGGTCAGAGAAATGGTCAGAGAAGAGGTCAGAGAAATGTTCAGACTGGTTCAAGCTGACAGGAAGGCTACAGTAACTCAAATAACCACTCTTTACAACCACGGTAAGCAGAAAAGTATCAAACATTGCATCAAACTTTGATGAGGATCAGGTACAACAGCATTGGGTCATTGGGTTCCACTCCTGACAGTGAGCGCTGTATATAGATACTGTATATAATCTATATACTTTTTTCCAATCTGACTATAAGCGTTCATGTATGGTTCTCTGTTCTGTCAGAGCACTGACTGCAGAGCTGA
The DNA here is from genome assembly GCA_022985145.1 of Pangasius djambal. Lineage (NCBI taxonomy): Eukaryota > Metazoa > Chordata > Actinopteri > Siluriformes > Pangasiidae > Pangasius > Pangasius djambal. Next base: position 10,987,029 of record CM040999.1, on the reverse strand, counting down.
AACAGTCAGTTCCCCTGAAGCAGTGATCTGTTAGAAATGGTGGATGGCGTAATTAGTTCCAGCCATGAGGGAAAAGTCATTATTAAAAATCCTCCTCTTTCGATTAGTCTGTAAAATCCTCCAGTGGCTACATATTAAAAAATTTAGCCCAGTTTCACATAAAAACTGCAGACCTGGCAACAATTACTATAATACTCTAACTCTTAATAAGGGTGTTATATATAACTGCATACACATTCTGTATTAGATCCGCCGTTATATAATTTCAAATAAAAGTGTGGCTGGGATATATTCTACCATGTCGAGTCTCATCTAACAGAGCTGAAACTGTCCCATCAAACTCAACTACAAATAATTATGTACAAAACATTTATGTGCAGGCACTGACGGTGTGCTTTTAAAAGATTATAATCTGCATATCCAGGAAGTCTTATGCTAATCTCTTACTGTGTTACAGGTGTTTCCATTTGATCAAAAGAAAGCTGCAATTCTTCTCAAATTTTCTTGCAAAAAGTGAGAATCACAGTGAGCAGACAAATGTTTTTGGATACTTATGTAACAATTCTAAAGCTCTAAGTATATCTAACTTTCTAGCATGCTTGAGAAATACAAATAAACGTAATGTACCATTTTTTGCACTAACCTGTCTCATCATTTAGAGGAGACTTTATTAGATAGCACATAGAACCAATATAGCTATTGATGACAGCATCACTGCAGTCTCTGTCTCCAAACTGCTGGTGTGTCAGAATTTGTTCCCTATTCACTATATAGTGCACTATTTGGGGTGCAGCCATAATTCTCAGATGATAAATTATATGAGGGTCTGAATGTATATGTGTATTGTGCCCTGCAATGGACTAGTGTCCCATCCAGGGGGTATTCCCGCCTCATGCTCAGTGTTCCTGGGACAGGGACTCACTTAAAATTATGTTTATAACTAGACTAATATAGAGTACATTATTATAATATGATACACAGCTAGAATCCGGTTTGCTTCACATCTATTTCCAGTTTTTCATAATTTCAGTAACTCCTGCTCCAGTTCTCCCTGAAAACAACCACTGTCTTTTATAATTATTCTTGTTTTGTCTCCATTATTTCCACTTATACCTCTGTGCTTGTCTGTGTTCTTTGTTGTGCAATTCTGAGTTTCCTCAGTGCCTTCATATATTACTAGCTTCCTTGTTATCCAGTTCCTTGGTTTTTGTATTTAGTATTGATGAACACATGTGTCTGATTCTTGGATGGTTCCCCAAAAAACAATATGTGGTTATGTCCAACAGCTTCTGACTCCCATTTGTTACACTATCATGCTCACCTTTTAGCAGATTACAGCTTTATTGTGTTCAGTGACATCTGAGTAGCAGTGATAGCTCTAATCCATCCACCAGATCTGGGTCATGCTTTCTTGGCATGACTCAGATGTGATTTGCTGTTTAAACTATTGAAATTCCAAAGAGAAGATCTGGTAACAGTTTGGTGACTGTCATACCGCTTGTGTGTTTGGCTTCACGTTCGGTTCTTGACAGTCAAAGTGTGGCACCTTTCTGACAGCACTGAAAAGGCAGAAACAGGTCACTTAGAGCATGAAAACTTAAACCATGCAATGCATATGCTGGGGTGCCCAGGACTCGGATGGAAAAGCACTGCTATAAATTATGCAGTGAAGAAACGGATGAATAATTGATGAAGGTGGGCTGGCTGCTGGTGAGATGGGAGCAGTGGTCTGGAGTTGCTCAGCTGTTGTTTTGCTCTCCACCCTCCACCCTCTTCATCTTCAAAGAAACCCAAAAGTATGCTCTTGTCTCCACCTGGTTCATGTGCTGTTTAACCAAAACAGCACATGAACGAGTTGGAGACAAGAGCATACTATAGTGCATCAAGAGCATATACTGTAGTGTACTTCACCTATAAAGATTCACTGCATCTGTATATCTCACCACACAACAGACACAGAGACTGAAACAAATTTGGTCAATTTCCGTCTTGAGAAACATTGCATTGGTGCATAACCCCACAGGCTTCTGGTTTGATAAAATCAGTGCAGCTTCAAAACCCAGCCAAACAAGTTTCATTATGAAAGCACATTAAAGGTCTGGACAACAGCAGCTCTGTCTGATAACAAAACACATTCAGCATCCCAACCTCAAAAAAAAAATAGAAGATTCATTAAGTCTTCTATAAAAAAAAAGTCTCCTTCACTTCAAAACACAATACTACCTGATCAGATCAAGACGTGTACAGGAATATTAAAGAAACAGGCTTTCTTCCAAACCCCATGGGTACTTTGCTTCTTTCATTTTTCACATTAGCTATGAGACCAACACTGTAAATAAGTACATTAGGAGTTATCTAAAACGTAAATCCTGCCTACAGTTAAAAAATACCTGAAAATACCTACAGAAATACTTTTATTTTTACTACCCATTATAGGTTTATATCTAAATTTTATATCTAAATTTTACCAAATCTTATAAGATAATTTAGCTCCCAGTTTGGTATCATGTTAAGCTAGAGGATGTAACTTTCATTACTTGTTAGGTACTTTAGCCTTATAGCACCAATACAAGAAAAAAAAGCAGACATTTGCCACCAAACATTTCTTGGATGATCAACTACATTTGGTGTAAGGGGAATATTATTTAAATATAATTTTTGGCCATTATTATTTCTCAGGAGTGCTGCAGTGTTGAATATCAGATTACAGATTCAGGGCATTAATCCTACATAATTATTTTTGGTTTAGCTGCTGTACAATGTTTGCTGCATGATCTCTGTGCACAATTCCAATATTCAAGCATTAAAATTGTACGAAAGCAAACAAGCAGTTTGAATGAAAGCAAACAAGCCCCTGTTAGTGTCCTGATATGTCCAGATGACCTCCACCCTTACCTTGGCACTACCTGTTTATCATCTCACACACACCTTGCTAGTTACATAATCACCGTCTGTGTAGTTTTAGGCTATAACCCAAATGCTGGTGTTTAATTGGAAAGTTGTTATTAAAATTAATTTAATGTCATTGAGAAGACTTAATGAACATGTGGTCTGAGATGGTGTACACTGATACTGTATCATTAAGAAGAGCCACTTTTTTTTTTTTTAAAAATCATCTTAGAAAGTAAACATGAACAAAATCTCACTGTGTAGCTCAATGCTATAACACTATGGGGCAGCCATCCTCGACAACCAGAACCCTTTTTTCCCCCTCAACTACCTAGATCCTGTCACTCAAAATCTGAGACAGAACTGAAAACTGTAAATTATACAGAATACATTACATTACATAACTGAAATAGCCTGAGATTATGTTTCAAGCATGTAATTTGAGGAACTAAACAAGAGTCTATGGAAATAAATTTAAGTAAAATAGAACTATAGTTAGCTATAGTAGTCATAGTGGAAAACTGGAGAATCGAGAACTTTAGCTAATTCATTTGGGATCAAGGAAACATTATGTACATTAGATTTTTCACCAAACATTGTGAAAGTATGTGCATAGAAATGTGTTTACCAGATGAACTACATTTGTGTTTCTCTTGTAAAGTAATTATTACCATTAAAATCCTGCAGTAACCACACATTAAAATATTTATCCCCAACTTCAACCGAAAACTGTAGACATGGCAACACTGGCTACAATACTCTAACTCTTAATAAGAGTGTTAAGTATGACTGCAAACACACTCTGTATAAGAACAATAGCACACAGATGTATGAACAGTTTCAGTAAGCTGTAGTTCCTCTTGTGTCTAGTTCTAGTGCTTTCCAGCTAATACCCTTGTCTGCCTGCTCCTGTTTAACAGTTATGAATTTGCCCTCATTACCCTTGTCTGCCCGTGCTGTCCGGAATTATAAAATTAGCAAATATTCATGAAAGAAGAAAAGGTAAAAAGTGAACACTTGAACTCAAACATACAGCTAGATTGTATAGCTTTTGTTTCTTTAACCAGTTTTTGGGCTTAAATATTCTGGTATTTAGTAAAATCCATAATACCATTAGTCTTCACAAAAGTCCAACAAACCACATCCACAAAACAGCCACAAAGCATCAATGATCCATCTCCATATTTTAGAATGGGCAGACACCTTTCCTTTTATGCAGTCCCCTTTTGTTGCCAAACATGCTGATGACAAAAGAATGTGGTTTTGGTCTCATCACCTGATGCCAATTATATTTCTATTGACACTTGGCTCAGTTCAGGAGCTGTATTTTGTAAGATGCTCTCAGGAAGGGCTTCTTTCTTGCAACACTTCCATGTTGTTATTAAAGCGGATTTAATAGTAGATTTTGAAACTTGACAACCACACAAATCCATTCCTTCACCATCTTCTTCACTGTGTGTGAGGACAGTGTGCTCATGGAGCCACACCTTGGCAAATTTACCACTGTTTCAGACTTCAGTTTTTGTTATGGCTCAAATTATGCTTAATGGTATTTCTAACCACTTATGTATTTTATATTCATTACATGATTTGTGCAGGTCAGCAACCATCTGTCTGTTTTGCGTTTAAAGTTTTTAACTTTGCTATATTTTTTTCCTGGATGAAAAGAAATGTTGTTCCAGTTTGTTGACAATTTGTTTGTTTTTATTTAAAATGTTGTTTAGGAATGTTAATAATTTTGTCACATATATTTTTTAGAAAATTGTAATTCTGAAAATTACACATTGAAGCTCCTCAAGTGGAAACTTTGAATTCATGTGTGTAATGTTTATTTTATACAACCATTTTTTGCTCATTTAATGAAGCAATGGCAATCATTTTTCAGGACACTGTCATAACCTTTGACTCTGCAGAATTAGAGCACAATCAAAATTAGATGGTCAATTCAGAAAATATGCACACAGTAGCATGCTTTCTTTATATCACTAGATAATGTAATAATTTTTTCAGTTCATTGTCATGGCATAACTGTTACTTATTACGATGCATGGTTTGCAAAATTAAAAAAAAAAAAAAAGGAAAAGAAAATTGTTACATATGTAAAGGCAAATAATCAGGCCATAATTAAAATCACACAGCAGGTTTTCAGTTGCTGTCAATGTTTTAAAGTGAAACCAAATTAGCTGAGATCCTTAATTTCCTAAGGAAAACTGCTGCTAAAATAAGGAGTCCTATGTGACTATTTGTGCATTCTATTTGTGCCAATCTCTCCAATGCAGAACATATAGCTTACACTTACCAAGAGCTAGTAGATGAAGGGGTTCTTTATCTTTCCAGCACAAACCTGGAACAAAGCAAAAAGAGTGTAAGAGAGGAGTTGTTGCTTCAAAAGTGGCAACACACTTGATCCATCAGATCAGTGTGGGGTGTACTATAAGAAACTCAGCTTCAGAAATATGAGACAAAACGTTATCCATACGGCTATGAAGGGTTTCAATAATCCACATAATTTTCTAACTTAAGTCTAGTAGTAGACTTATATTTTTTTCACTGAGGTGGAGCTGAAATTCAGTATTAAGAACAAAGCAAGCAAAAGGTCAAGTGTACCTGCTCCATAATGATTAATTCCTTTATTTATTTTTTTTAAGAGATCACAGCCCTTTTCTTATTTCCTTTCACGTTACATTTCCAAGCTACACAAATCTGCAGGGGAAGTTCACTTAGACAATTCTGGCACAAAGTAAAGTTAACCACTAATGGAAGCTAAGCTGTTTTTTTTTTTATTTTTTTTTTTTAACATTCTTGCATCCGTTCCCATTCAATTTATTTGTGTGAGTTCTGACCACTGTCAAGGAGATTGGACTTGCGGTGCAATTTTTACGATTTTTTTGCCCATTACCCAAAGGCTAATTGTGAACTGATCACAGCAGCACCCTAGCCTGCCCTGCCTGCAGTATTTCTTGGCAAGGCCATGGCACATATAGATTCAGACTTGGACACACTTTCAGAACTAATATCTTACATGTCTAGAGAAATTATTTAACATGCTGACAAGAAACTGCTGCCAATTATACTAGCCAAAGCTCCTCTCCATCTCGAAGCAGCATCTTTAGCAGACCTGCGTTAAAGGGATGGGTTTATTGTGTACAGTAGACATGCATGGTGAGATTACTGAGCACTTGCTCACAAAAACTGTAATTCATTCACCTGTCTTATTCTCCTACCACAGCATGAGGAAAACGAGGAGAGAGGGCCGTCACACCCCAGACCTTCTGTTGGGGAACCTGCTGCTCATCCTTTACCTTGACACTAATGTTTGTTATCCTGCAGGGACGGATACGACTGAGCAGATGTTTTTCGCATGATAAAGCCAAGCTGATCCCCTGGAGACCTGGATGACTTTCCCTGTGAATTTGAATGCCTAATTACTGTTGTGTCATTTTAACATGTCCATCTTAAGAGATTTAGCCTTCCAGCAGCAGGAAGACAACAGTTGGCTCTGGTTACAGACTTATACGAGCAAAAGGAAAATGCCACTATATCTTAATCACTGCAGTCACCAGCATGGTGGAAAATATTTCCATTTAAACACTGAGGCTCTGTCAACACACAGAAGCACTGTAACATGTAAGTGTTCTCCCAGCTGTGAAGCCACCATACACTCTTCCTCTTCACCAGCTTATCACCATTCTGCATCATTAAACTTCTAATTAAGTGTCTCCCAATCCTCTTGTTACTCTGCATATTTCAGTTTTTCCACTCTAACACGCCTGTCGCAACTCATCATTTCAATAAGTAACTCTTCATACAGTCAAAATTGGGGTTTCCGAGTAGGATCATGCTAAAATTTATTAAAGCAAGGGACCCCATGACCCAAATTGTGAAATACTAATCAAGGTGAGTCGTACTATATAAATTATAGCTGTGTGTGTTTTTGACAAAATTAAACAATGACAAAAAAAATCTTGAAATTTGGTCACTGACATGCTGCACCTTTATCTAAATGGTATGAAAGCAGCATCCTATACACATATATAAATCTTAACAAGCAAAAACAGTCTAAATGTAACAGAGTTCTTTAAACACTTAAGCTAGTATTTCACATATATGGCCAGACTATCACAATAATATCAAGCCACTTCCATAAAACATGTAACATGAAGCTAACCTATACCAGTGTAGTGTATGGTGTACTGATGAAGTGGAACCACAAAGTATGGTTTTACTCTCATGCAGGTGGTTCAAAATTACATTGATAGAAAATGCAATTCAGTAGCAGCATGCCCTCATTTTAGTTCTTAATTCCAGAAAGAAGAGCGCATGGCTCACCCTCTTGGTTTAAATTGCCCAGGCTTTTAGGCAAATTCATGTACGTTCAACTGAACTTGGTGCCAAACCTTTTTTTTTTTTTTTTGGTTTCTGACTTATCATTTAAACAATCAACTTTTATGTAGCAATTGTTGTCAGGGTGCAGAAATTGAACCTAGGTCTCTGGAGTCAACACCGATCCACTAGACTATTGGGGAACATTAACACAAGTGCAGAGCAACCCAGGTAGTGTCCAAAAGATTTACTGAAAGTTTCAAAAAGGCCAACACAGAAAAAGCACCAAAGATCAGTCCAGACATGAAGGCAAACAAATCCAAAGGGAAATCGTTAACACAGAGGCAGGCAGAGATTCAGGAGATCAGGCAAACATATCCAAAAGGAAAATCCAGAAATCGTTAACACAGAGGCAGGCAGAGAATTCAGGAGACCAGGTAATCCAAAACAGTAACAAAAGTTACTGCACAGAGCACAGAGTTTGCAACACAACGGAATACAAGGACTTAGCAAAGACATGGACATGAGACAGGGTTTAAACACACTGAAGGTAACAAGCTAATAGATCACATAACAGGGAGACAATGAGGTACAGGTGAGCAAGGTAATTACAAGGCTAGGCAAAGTCAACAACATAGAGAGTACCGTATTGTTCCGAATACAAGACGATATCTTTTTCATGAAAATGCATCTCAGTAAACAATGTCGTCCTATAATCGAGCTCTAGACTTTTACATGTCAATACACCTGCAAAAGTAGGTGGCGCCAAATATGGGTAAATGAGTTCCACTGGTCTGAAGCAACCTGTTGAGCTACGGTCGTTTACAGTACCAGGACTGCATGATGGCGAGTGACTGTCCAGAACATAGCGGTTCAAAAGTTGGCCAAGTAAACCAGCAACTGAGGAGAGCTTATGATGCAAATTTTAAACTCATGGTGATAAATGCAGCCAAGTCATCTAACAACTGTCAAGCAGCCAAGAAATACGGCATGTCAGAATGTAATGTCAGGAGATGGCGAGCAAAAAAAGACAGTCTTAAAAATGCTAATAGTCAAAGAAAAGCTTATTGTGGTCCTAAAAGTGTCCACTTCGAAGAAATTGACAGGAAAGTGTGTCAGTACGTAGCCGAAAAAAGAAATGAGGGGCTACCCATAACCAGAGCCATCATCCAGTTGAAGGCACAGGAAATCGCGAAAGAGCTGGGCATACCCCCCACCGAGTTCAAAGCCAGCCTTGGATGGTGCAGAAGAATGATGCGGCGCAATGGATTAGCATTATGACGTAGAACAAGTCTTGCCCAGCACTTGTCCTCCGACTTCACGGAGAAACTACTGGCTTTTCAACGCTATGTGATCGGTTTAAGGAAAAAAAGACTAATATCCCCTGGATCAGATGGGCAACGCAGACCAAACACCTGTGTTTTTTGATATGCCAACATCTGTCACTGTAGATAAAAAAGGTGAGAAATCAGTCATTGTGAAATCTACTGGAAATGAGAAGAGCCGAGTGACCCTCATGCTAACGTGTCTCGCAGACGGGAGCAAACTTCCCCTGTACGTTATTTTAAAGCGCAAGACGGTACCCAAAGAGGCAATACCCGCTGGAATTATCGTCCGTGCTCAGAAAAAGGGCTGGATGGAGACTGAGCTTGTGGTGGACTGGCTTAAAGTGGTATGGGGCAGACGATGTGGAGCACTCAGAAATAAGAGGAACATGCTAATTTTGGATGCTTTCCATGGGCATGTGACTTCGCCGGTCAAAAAGCAACTGCATGCAATGAACTGTGACCTCGTCATCATACCAGGGGGGATGACAAGTCAGCTACAAGTGTTGGATGTTGTGGTTAACAAGCCATTCAAAGATAATCCGCGCAAGAGATACACAGAGTGAGTGCTGTCTTGCAATCACACACTCACACCATCCGGACACATTCAAAAGCCTGCGGTAAGTCTGCTCTGTGATTGGATACTCCAGGCATGGGCTGCAGTGCCAACGGAGAGCATCATCAACGGCTTCAAAAGATGCTGTATCTCAAATGCTTTGGATGGGCACGAGGATGACATTCTGTGGGAGAAGCTAGTGGAGCCAGAGCACGAGAGTGATGACAGTGAGAGTGAACCCAGTGAGGCAGAGGACCTCTGTGAGGAACAGTTTGACTGACATGAATGACAAGATGATTTGAGGAGCCAAGTTTGGCAAGTTAAAACAGTTCATTGCACTACTGTTTATTGCTCTACTGTTTGTTGCAGTATGTTTATTGCAATATTTTTTATTGCTCTACTGTTTGTTGCAGTATGTTTACTGCAATACTGTTTATTGCACTATTATTAATTACACTGTGTTATGCAATCACACCTGTTATTTTTCTCTCTAAGGCAGACTTCTTCTGTTAATGAAATATTGGTAGGCTCATTTTTTCACAATGAGAGGCACAGCCTAATTGTTATTAAATCCAGATGGACTACAGGTTATATATGGTATGCCATATGAAAATAATTTTCAAATTAAAGCATTTTCTTTTTAAAAAACAAGAGTTGGTCTTTAAAATGCATTTTTCCAAAAGGTGCACTTTGAAAAGGGGGGGTCGTCTTATAATCAGGGACGTCTTATATTTGGGACAATACGGTAATTTGGCGACCTCTGGTGGTCAAAACTGTTCATATGGTGACAGAACCCCCGAACGTCTCCTGTAGGAGGATGATGAAGATGAAAGTCCCTTATAAGGTTCTTGCCTAGGATGTCCCGAGCTGGAACCCAGGAGCGTTCCTCAGGGCCATATCCCTCCCAGTCCACTAGATACTAGATCCCACCACGAACCTGGCGAGGGTTCATCAGTCGGTGGACTGTAAAGGCCGGCTGACCATCAATGATCCGGGGAGGAGGTGGAGCTTTGGGGCGGGGGCCAGGGGGGAAGTGAGCACAGGTTGTAGCTGGGATACATGGAAGGTGGGGTTGATCTTAAGGGAACGGGGCAGCTGAAGCCGATAGGTGACGGGGTTGACCTTGTGGATAACCTTGAAGGGGCCGACAAAACGGGGGGCAAGTTTGCGGGATTCCACCCTCAAGGGGAGGTCTCTAGAAGATAGCCAGACCCTCTGCCCAGGACGGAAACAACAGGCTGGCCTGCGACGACAGTTGGCTTGAGCCTGATTCCTCTTGGAAGTCCGCAGCAGGGCCTGCCGGACCTTTTGCCAGGTCTTTTTGCAACACCTGATGAAGAGTGAAACAGAAGGCACACCAGCATCATCCTCTTGCTCAGGGAACAGGGGGGGCTGGAATCCAAACTGCCACTGAAAAGGTAACATCCCCGTAGCAGAGGACTGGAGGGTGTTGTGTGCATATTCCGCCCACAGAAGCTGAGAGCTCCAGGATGAAGGGTTGTTAGATGCCAGGCTCCTAAGTGTGGTCTCCAGCTCCTGATTGATCCTTTCTGTCTGCCCATTAGATTGGGGATGGTATCCAGATGAGAGGCTGGCAGTGGCCCCAATAAGCTTGCAAAAGGCTCGTGGGAGGAGAACTGAGGACCTCAATCAGATACCATGTCCTGGGGAAAACCAAAAACTCGAAAAACATGCCCAATTTAGGCAATGTTTTTAGGCGGAGGTATAAAACGGCAGGCCTTAGAGAACCTGTCCACAACAACTAAGATTACACTGTTACCTTTAGAGGTGGGCAGGCCTGTGATGAAGTCCAGCGAGAGATGGGATCAAGGGCAATTCGGGATGGGAAGAGGGTGCAGGAGACCTTGTGGTTGTTGTTGCTGATTCTTGCTCTGGACACACACGGAGCAGCTAGCCACAAACCCCTTCACATCGTTGGACATACCAGGCCAACAGAAACATCTGTGGAGGAACTCATACGTTCTTTGATACCCAGGGAGAGCAGTGAGGTGTGAAGAGTGTCCCCATTGAAGCACTTGGGACCTTACAGCTTTGGGTACAAACAGGAGTCCTGCAGGGCCTGTTCCAGGATCTGGGTCAGTCTGAAGTGCCTGCTTGACCACTGCCTCAATTCCCCAGCGGATGGGTGCCATAATTCGGGATGGGGAGATGACTGGTTTGGTTTCACTCTCTTGACTGGAGTTATGTAACTGCCTTGAGAGAGCATCAGGTTTTTTGTTCTTAGTTCCGGGATGATATGACAAAGTGAAATCAAAGTGACTAAAAAAATAGTGCCCATCTGGCCTGGCGGGGGTTCAGGTGCTTAGCTTGTTGGAGGTACTCCAGATTTTTATGATCCCCTTCCAGCCAGTGTCTCCACTCTTCCAAGGCGAGCTTAACCGCCAACAACTCCCGATCTCCAACATCATATCGAGACTCAGTAGGAGTCAGGCGGTGAGAGAGGAAGGCACAAGGATGCAATTTGCCATCAGTAGAGCGCCTGGAAAGAATAGCGCCTATTCCCACATCTGATGCATCAACCTCCACAATGAATGGTAAGGTTGGATCGTGTTAAGATGGGTGCTGAGGAAAAGCATTGCTTGAGATTCTTAAACGCCTTGTCAGCCTCTCATGTCCACAAAAAAGGGCAGGTACTTTTCTTAGTCAGGGCAGAAATTGGGGCGGCCACTGAACTAAAGTCTCTGATGAATTTGTGATAAAAATTAGCAAAGCCAAGAAACCTTTGTACCTCCTTTATAGTACTCGGTGTGGGCCATTCTCAAACAGCTTGGGTCTTTTTTGGATCCATACCAACTCTGTCATCCTTGATGATAAAGCCATGGAAAGAGACCTCTTTGACGTGAAATTCATACTTCTCTGGCTTGACATACAGGTGGTTCTTGAGAAGTCTCTGGAGAACTCAGCACACATGGTGGTAATGCTCATGTAGGGGGATGGGAGAAAATTAAAATATCGTCCACGTAGACGAACACGAACTGGTTTATCATGTCTCTGAGAGCGTCATTGATAAAGCCTAGAATACCGCTGGGGCATTGGTCAATCCAAACGGCATTACAAGATACTCATAATGGCCAGATGGGGTATTAAAGGCCATTTTCCATTCATCCCCTTCACGGATTCTAACTAGATGGTATGCATTTCGCAGGTCTAATTTAGTGAAAATGGTGGCCCTCTGAAGTAAGTCAAATGCTGTGGACATCAGTGGCAGAGGATAACGATTACGGGTGGTAATTTTGTTAAGGCCCCTGTAATCAATACATGGTCGTAGACCGCCATCTTTCTTGCCGACAAAGAATAATCCAGCCCATGCTGGAGAAGTAGATGGCCTAATGAACCCAGAAGCCAAGGCAGCTCTTATATAAGTATCCATAGCCTTACGTTCAGGGAGCGAAGGTGAAAAGATCCGTCCCCGAGGAGGGCTGGTACCAGGTAAGATTTCTATGGCACAATCATAGGGTCTGTGGGGTGGGAGGGTGGATGCTCTTTTTTTTACTAAACACCTCCTTCAGGTCCAGATACTCAGATACTCAGTATATGTGTTAATATGGGTTAGCTCGGAGGGGTCTGGGGCTTTGAACTTAAGGGAAGGACTAGCAAAAACGCATGTAGCATGGCAGGTGGGCCCCCATTCTAAGATCGTGCCAGTGAGCCAGTCAATATGGGGATTATGGTGGTTTAGCCAAGGGAACCACAGGACCACAGGAAAGTCAGGGGAATCAATAAGGTGCAGGGATATTTCCTCCTGGTGATTCTCCACATTAAGGCATATCGGTGCAGTGGTTGAGGTCACAGTGCCTGGACCAAGAGGACGGCCATCCAATGCGGTGACAGACAGCATGGTGTCAAGAACGACTCTCGGAAACTTGAGTTGTTCAGTAAGTCTGTCATCTATTAAGTTGCCTGCTGCACCAGAATCAACCAAGGCTTGACAAGAGTATACCTGTTCTCTCCAAGTAATGGTGATGGGAAGGTAGACACCCCCGCTGGGGAACTTGGGAGTAAAAGTAGCTCCTGTCACAACCCTCCCTCTGCTGGACGGGACAGCTCTTTACCCAGCTACTCTGGACATGAGGCTCTGAAGTGACTAGGTTTGCCGCAGTAGATACAACACCTCTCTCATCTGCGACAGTCTCTTTCAGCCAGTGAGAAACGAGCACGTCCAACTTGCACCAGTTCAGGTACCTCAGGAAGAGGTGTAGATGGGATCCCAGTCGAACCTGCCAGCTCATATGTCTTCTGGAGACTACAACGATCTCTGTGGCCTTCCTGAAGGCGGTTGTCTAGGCGTATGGCCTGAGAGATTAGGACTTCTAGGTCATCAGGACAGTCCATTGAAGCTGAGTTGTCTTTCAAAACCCGGACAGGCCGTTCAGAAATGCAGAAATGAGTGCTGGCTCATTCCAGCCACTCTCCGCTGCAAGGGTGCAAAAGGAAATGGCATAATCTGCATCACTGTTCCTGCCCTGATGGAGCTGCAGCAATTGCTTGGCTGCTTCCTGACCTGAGAAAGATTGATTGAAAATCTTCGGCATGTTGTCAGTGAAAATTCTGATGTTGGCACACTCAGAACCTTGCCTTTTCCAAATCGCTGTTGCCCAGGCCAGGGCTTTGCCAGTTAGCAGCGTGATAATGTAGGCCATCCTGGACCTATCAGAGGGGTAAGTAGAAGGTTGTAGTTCAAATGTCAGTTGACACTGGCTTAAAAAGCCCTGGCATTTTCCCAGAGCTCCGTCATACCTTTGGGGGGGCTGAGAGGCAGGGCTCAGCCCCTAGAAGTTGCATGGAGCCGGCGGAGCCTGTGGGACAGGCGTCATCAGGGTAGTAGGTGGACCAGAGGAGGAAGCTGGTGGCGCCAAACCTAACTCACAGTTTCAGCTAGCTGTCAAAGGATTTGGTCATGGCGTGCTAGTGTGTCCTGCAGGATAGACAAGGCTTGGCGGTGTGAATCCATGGTGGAGCCAAAACTATTCAGGGCAGCCATGATAAGCTCAAATTCCATGGCTGACACTGAGTCTATCATGGCTAAGTCTTTCTGTCATGGTGCATGAATTGAACTGGGGTCTCTGTAGCGATAGTCCAACACCGAGCCACTAGACTACTGGGGAACATAGACTCAGAGCGAATATAGAGTGCAAAGCAACCCAGGTAGTGTCCAAAAGATTTATTGAAAGTTTCCAAAAGGCCAAAACAGAAACAGCACCAAAGATCAGTCCAGACATGAAGGCAAACAAATCCAAAGGGAAAATCCAGAAATCGTTAACACAGAGGCAGGCAGAGATTCAGGAGATCAGGCAAACAAATCCAAAGGGAAAATGTTTCCAAAGGGAAAATCCAGAAATCGTTAACACAGAGGCAGGCAGAGAATTCAGGAGACCAGGTAATCCAAAACAGTACCAAAAGGCACAGAGTTTGCAACACAACGGAATACAAAGACTTAGCAAAGACATGGACATGAGACAGGGTTTAAATACACTGAAGGTAACAAGCTAATAGATCACATGACAGAGAGACAGTAAGGTACAGGTGAGCAAGGTAATTACAAGGTTAGGCAAAGTCAGCAACAGAGAGTAATTTGGCGACCTCTGGTGGTCAAAACTGTTCATATGGTGACAGTTGTATTCAGTCAGTTTATTTCCTGTGTTAATTAAAAAGAAAAGGTACAAAATACTAACTAAAGGGTCTGAACACTTATTTAAATTTTTAAATTTTTAAATTTAAACAGAGATTTCTGTTTTTGATGTAAAAAAAAGAAGAAGAAAAACTCAATTTAATCAATTTTGAATGAAATCTATAACACAAAAAGTGTACAAAAACGAAGGGTTAAACAGTTTCCAAACCCACTGTACACACTTTCTGCAGTCCTTACAATCTGCACTACACACCAGCACAATGACTACAACTACTCAAGATGTTTTGGAGTCCCAAAGATGCATTCACCTAATCTCACCTGCACTGTACTATCTTCTCTTGTCACTGGGACTACACTCTTTGAAAATCCTGCTTTGTTATTGGGCTTTATCCCAACCTTTAGGTGCAAGACGCCCAATCACTTACATAAGCCCAATAACACACGGGTTAACAGCAGCAGCACAGAAAAGTAGCATAGAAAAGTGGATATACAGAGATGAATGAGAGCAAGAAGATTTAGCTCAGTGACTGGCACAATGCCCATGCTCTCACAGCAGACTGGGCAACAGAACGAGAGAACTGCATAGGACAGGAAAAAGAGCCACTAGATTTTTTTCTCTCTCTCTATTGCCCAGCTGGATCCTCTGAGTCTTTCTGGAAGAAAGTTGCCATCTGGAAAACATACCAAGGGCAATTTCCTGCCCAAATCATGACAAATGGCAGATGCCATGGGCCATGCCAAAATGCTGAAATTCCCCTTCTCCTCTCCTCACTCTCTCCACACATCCACCCCCACAATCCCTCACTCTTTTATTTCTTCCAGCATTCGTCTTCACCACTCCTCCATTACGAGAGAAGTAGCACAGATCCTGGCATTAGAGTCAGTGTAATGCTCTCTTCAGGATCACAGCACCTGAGTAGACAGGAGGAGAACACAGAGGAAAGAGGGACAAGCTGACACCCATCAGTACACCAGACAGTCCATGAGTGGTGTCAGAGAAGTCCACTGCCACAGTTTCTTGTCAAGTAGACATCAAGGGTCTATTCAGAGTCATCTACTAGCACACTGTGTAAAAATGCCCGCCCATCCTCAATATTTCGTTGACACAATTGTACATTTCTTGATAAATCTGAAGCACGCTGTCATGCCGGTAGCACATGCAGAACACGTGGTGTGAACCGAACGTATGGCTGTGACACAGTCCAACCATTACATCAATTCGTGGTATCAACAGAAAATCAGCTAGCTATGTGTAGCTAAACATTACATACTAGCTAAACACTCACAGGCACTGCATGATGTCACAAAGATCTCATAATTCTCATAAAAAACAGCGGACATGCAATAAAAAAAAACAGATAACAATGAAAAACACCACGATTAGTTACAGAAGCAGGTTTGTGTCAGCATTTTTAGTAGGTGTGTATTCCTCTGTCCAAGACAAAACACTGTCTGTCGATCAATGATCTAATACATCATACTGATATTATATATATCCCTTCAATATGATACAATTTGATATAGCATTGTGCAAACTGATAGGACTGAGAGACCATGCCTTCTTCACTGTGACTAACAGGAACAAAGGCTGCACCTTATTCACAGTGACTGAAAGAAACAGAGGCCGCGCCTTATTCACTATGACTGAGAGTCATAGAGTGGGGGCATGGTGGCTTAGTGGTTAGCACGTTTGCCTCACACCTCCAGAGGTGGGGGTTCAACTCCTGCCTTTGACCTGTATGACTGACAATCATTCTTCTTCACCATGACTAGGCACAGAGGCCACACCTTCTTTACTGTGACTGACAGGCATAGCGGCCACACATTGTTCACTTGGGCTGAACACAGAGAAGGATGAAAGAGAGCAAAAGAGAAATGCACAGTACAAAAAGAAACACATTTGATAATGTTTCTACATAAAATAACATTAATAACCAAGAGCAGTGTGTTATTCTATTGCACCTATATACAGAGGCCTGAATCCATCCAGTCTCCATTGATCTAGTTTTAATTAGTGCAGCTGTATTGTACACGCTGAGACTAACACATAGAAACAGTCGATTTTTGCATTAAGATCAATTTAGTTAGTCTACCTGCATCATTTATTATTTAGCACCCTGATTTCTCAATATAAGTAACATTCATTTGCCATTCTCTCACACAGTCAACTCTCAATAAAGTATATCATGAACCCTCATTGGGCTCATATAATATTTTGTCATCCCTCAATATAACACAAAGCAGATAAATGTAAACACAGAGCATGTATGTCTTTCAGAAACAGCAAGTGTGTTTCTTGTTTAGAGCTGGTGGAGTGTTCAGAACGGCGGGCGCTGCCTGACTCAGCCTCCCAGGGGACGATGCAGTTCAGCAGAGGGAGGACAAAAACAACCTGCAGCGCTTTTTAAAGGGGAAGCAGCAGCATCAAATCACAGAGTAAGTGAAAGAGAAAGAGCCCTATTAGTATGTACTCTAAAGGCATTAATGGGTTTACTCCACACTATGGGGCTTTCACAAGTAATGATCAGGAAGCTGAATCAGCCTCTAGACGTACTATAGACACAATACAGGCACACTATAAATACACACACACACACACACACAATACATATGCACTATTAGCATATACAAATAAGACAATACAAATGCCCTGTAAACCCAGCATGCATACATACACTCAAATTTAAATTTGCTGAAAAACACACACACATAAAGACTCATTTAGGACCAAGTGATATGGCATTTCTATGACACATATGTATCACAGTATATAGGTGTGCTAACCAACTGCCAGCAAAACAGTAGTGCTGTATTTAAAAAACTGAAAAACTGAGTGCAGTGAACAAAAAAAAACAGATAACAAGAACATCTGTACAAAATTTTACCATCATACAAGTTTCAGTACCAAATTGTAACATTTAATGAGATGCTTCCAATCAGATGATTGGAAAAATAAAATATAAAAATACTGATAATACCCACGATATCCCATTTATCACAGTATCAATATTATATCATCTTATACAACAGTTAGTTCCAGTCCACTAAATTGACTGGTCGAGTGGCGTTCCAAGAGCACCTATATTTCTTATGACTGCACTGGGACTTTTCACTGTGTATCACTCTGCTCGTCTGTGCACCACATAAAATTCCACAGCCACATCATCAGCACACATGGCAAACGATTCTTTTCAGGAATATAACTTTTGGCTTAAAATATCAAAGCTTGTCAGTTAAAGATAAAAAGGAAGAAGGGACTCCAATTTTATCGGAAGCATCTTTAATGGGAATGTATAAATCAATGCGAGATAGCTAGCAAACTAGCCAACATCCTATGTCCTATGTGAGTGTTTCTTCTTCAGGATCTATTTTCATTTGCTGAGCAAAAATAAACAGTACATTTGGCCATATTGTGTATGAAATGTCACTTACCCAATATTAATTTCTTGTTTATAGAACTGTTTTATAAAAGCAATATCACACTCTCAAGTGTGTGGTTATACTGAATATAGGCACGGCTGTGATCACCTATGGCACACGGCCTATAGCTTCATACCTGTGGCCAAATAACAGCCATCCCGATATTCAGTATAACTGCATTCTTGCTTGTACAATATTGCTTAATTATACCACAGTGTTGATCAAGCACTCAGGAACCACAACTCAGGAAATCACAGGTCTCTATTAATGCATTCTACTATTGGCTCATAACTGCTAATACTCTTGGACCTAATAATAAAAGAATTTAAAAAAACATGTTTTAACAAAATAAAATATATATTCAATGATATGGTGAAGCTTTCTGTAATCAGACATTTACAACACTTAGAGAAGGAGTCTCCAGTGTCAGTGTGCCAGTTTGCCAGTTTTCCAGCACAGGAAAGTCTTGAGGACTGAGGACTGGTTTTGCCAAACTCTAGAGACACACTACCCACACTAGAGGAACACTACCCAGACAACATGCTCCATCACACATTCACAATATGCTTGCTTTAAAATAGACATGTTATAAACATAATAATAATAATAATAATAATAATAATTCTCACACAAAATGTCATATTGCAAACACATATGCACATAAAGACATCTCTCAGGGCCTTGGCTGTTCTTCATAAGGCTCCAACCTCTCTAGTGTCAGATCCCGCCTGAGGCACTGCTATTCTCAAATACACACACACACACACACACACACACTCACACACACACTGTGCAACATCCTCTCACACTACAGCAGTGACACTCACTCTACAGGAAAACATTCACATCTCATTTGCATTCCTTCAGCTCATGTGCTTTAATCATTTAACTCAACAACAGGCAGCAGATATGAGATGTATTCAGTTTTACAGTACATACAGTGGTATGCAACATGAAATACAGAGCTGTCTATGGTGCTGAAATACAAGCATGTTTGTAAGCAGATTATTTATCTACACACAATCCTGGACTGTTTAAATATCAGTTTAGACATCATAGTGAACTCTTGAAATGACTTCCTTATAATGGATGATGTTGTATAGTTATGTTATATGTACATTATATGTTTGTTGTATGCTGCTCTGAACTCCTGTTTGCTTTTTACAAATGAATATTTTGATTCTAATTAGGAAAATTTCATAAAACATATGATATGATAATGAAAAAGCATTGAATGAACTTATCAAAATATAAGATGAATAGAAAAATACATAACACTCCTGTAACAAAACCATGATCTTGTTTCAAAGAACACAAAATGTACAACATAATACAAAGTGCAGACTGTGTGGTATATTGGGAATGCATTTTAGACCACACAGGTTGTAAATAGTGTATTTACAATCAACTGCTTTGTTGGAAAGGCTAGTGATGACTTCATCAGTCATCTGTGTGACCCAGTGGCCTTTGTATATGATGGAGTTGCCATTAATATAGAAAGATACAAAGTCATGTAAAGGCTGTATCCAAACCCTGAAATGTACATACATACAGAGAGAGTACATAAAAATGCAGAAAGTGTGCTATGGATGAGTGATGATGGCTCTGTCAAAGACTCAAAGGCCACGTTCATGGATGACTACCCCTGCTCTCCAGTAATCTAGCAATCTTTTCCTGTCTATCCTTTCTCCCAGTGCCACCCACTTCCTTTCTCTTTCATCTGCTTCCCCCAGTTTGTGCTTCTCACTCTGCTACTTTCATTTTCCTGCTTTTTTTCTCATTCGTTCTCTCCCTCACCCACTCATCTCTCCTTTTTCAGCCTCCCTGATATATGAACAATAACTGCTGAATGGTTATTTCTTCTGCCTTCGTTTACTCACAATAATAATAATAATAATAATAATAATAATATATTGCATTAAAAAATACTACATCAATCATTAATGAAACTGTGCAGTGTCTCATTTAGAATTCAGCTTCATCATACTTTGTCACTTCTCGAGTGCTGTTCAAGCGACTGTATTATACCTTGTATTACAAAAAGCTAGTGTGTTAATTTCTGGCAATCTCTGGATATAAATAAGACTGGGCATGGTGGTGCAGCAGGTAGCATTGCCACATCACAGCTCAAGGGTCCCCAGTCCAATCATGATGTATCGGTTTTAAAAGGCATCCAATAAAATGAATTCAGGCAACAAATCATAAATTGATTATTATCAATTTTAATTGATTATAAATATATTATTATTGCCATACAACTGGTGTATAAAACAAATATTTTTCAACTGATATGTAAATAGGGCAGTAAGGTGATTTGTGTGTAACTAATACTTAAAATAGTCCTTCTCTACGTCATCATTATCATTCCTTAATTAATAATATTAATAATTAATAATACCTACCCCAGATTCTGAACAAAGTCGGTCACATATCGATCGGAGGCTGCTAAACTGAATTGTATCATAGCAGATTCAGTGGTATCATCAAATATCGAATCATTGCCTTATGAATTAAATCATATCGTGTGGAAGCCTGAGGTTTAAACCCCTACTAAATAACCAAACTCTTTAAATCAAGGTGTGGGGCTCCCGAGTGGCACAACAGAAAAGCATTCACCCTATCATCCAGAGGTCCTGATGATGCTACAGCCATCCATTGCTCTCTCTCCCCTATCAATTAGCCTAGCCGATAATAAGCATCTTTGAGTTCATATATGCGGAAGTGGGTGGATAGCACTTTCCTCCCATTGTGTTACCCACCCCCTGATGTTTCATGAGCAGCAGTTTGAAAAGATGCAGTTGGCTCTTTTCATGTGTCTTGGAGGAAGCATGTGATAGCCTTCGTCCTCCCTGGCTGGTAGCTGTCATGTGATAAGGGACAGATGCCTGATGGGACCAGAATAAAACAAGGTGTGTCCAGGTGGCCACTTTTAGGCTCTGTCCTTAAAGGGTTAATCAAAATAGGCATGGAATGCAGGGACAATGCTGTTACTTTTAATTGTCCATGATAAATTCATACATTTTAAATACTGCAGTATATCATATAACTATTTGTCAGCATGTGCCTGGAAATGATAGCTTTGCTGGATATGAACTTTTTCATACATGCTATGGATCCAAGAGAAATGCGGTTTATTTCACATCTTTTTTGTAGGACAATTTAATTTGTAGCTTACATGGAATTTGATATTTCTGCTTTCTGTGCTTTCTATTTCTCCCTCTCCTACTGTCCTCCAATACCCTCCCTCCCTCTCTCTCTCTTTTCCCCCGGCCACTGTCTTGCAGTCATCGTTCACTGAAGCTGATTTGGTGCCAGGTGTCCAGCCAAGCAGGCATTGCTGGAGAGAGGAAATCTATTCCCATCAATCTCTCCTGCTCCAGGCTTCCTTCATAAAAACACCTTTCATTTTAAAAGCTTTCACAGAGTCTTTCTCTGATATTTTACTCTCTCTCTCTCTCTCTCTCTCTCTCTCTCTCTCTTGCTGGTTAAGAGGCCGCTGGTTGTCCCTTAGTGAACATTGCATTCTGCTCTACATTTCACACACGTACTGAAGATGCCTTGCAGGAAATTACTCTAGGCACAAGGGTAAGAAACATGCTGTGACTGGTCAAGTTGATACACAATGGATGAATCACTCAGACTAGACCGATATTAAATATTCATATCATGATAATCTTCTAACCTTTTATCACAGTTTACAATTATATCACAATATAAAATAACACCTTAAACTAATCCTTAGTTACAGTTCTCTCCACCATGTATGTCATGGAACAAAATTATGTTATTGCCTTCTCTGGGAAGGACAAATCTGATGCTCCTTTAAATTTACAGAACCTCAGAAGAAAGCTGTTCTTGTGTCTTCTGAATGAGACAGACTTTATCTCAGGACCACAAACACTGGCTTGTCTACTCAGCCTCTGAGCAGCCATTGTGCAGCTGAATGCAATGGTACTGTGAAGTGTTCACAGTGATAATACTGTGTGTGTTGAGTAACACAACATATCATATAACCACTGATCAGTGCATACCTAATGAGACACACTAGAACAAATGATGCTTTATCCCAAAAACCAGACTAGCAAACTAGAGCTAATAAAAGCATGTACTAATGTATTATGATATTTAGCATAGCATTTTCAAACATAATGTTAAGATACAAATGTAGACCATGATAAAAGATATCTTGAAGCTCAGACATGAGAATCTGAATGCTGATCTTCCCACACAATAAAGTTCTGACCTTTTTATGTGCACTCATGTTCTTATTGAATTAAATGTAATGAACAATAATGTAGCTCATGTATTAGACAGATGAGGCAGTGTAGAGATGAAGGCCAGTCAGAGTCAGGTACTGAGGTTAAAGGCCCTCCATTAAAGAGGTTACAGAATTAGATTAGAGCTAAACCAATTGTGACAAATAAGCTGCACAATATTCACTGCTGACACGACAGCTCCCGTTCTTATTTTCAAGTCATTATCTTTCAACTTTAAATGACTTCTTTTAATATGCTCATCAGAATTCAGGAGGTGCCACCCTAAGAAACAAAGAGCCCATGCCGAGAAAAGCGTCTCACCTCAGCCTTCTCACACACTCCACACACTGTTACTTCTTCTGTCAACGTACACTTGACCCAAGGGAACACCCCCTCACTGCATTCAAGTAGATCCAGACAAAACATCAAAAACAATCACAAGACTCATCCTGAACACTTCACGTGTCATAGTGCACTGTGTATAACGCTTTCATGAAGCAGAAGGAATGGAAAGGAAAACTCCGGGGGGAGATTTCTTTACAGCAGCTCCTGGTCATTAAAGCAATTACATCTGCATATCATACAGAGACCTGTCTCATTTATTCACAAATCCATGATTGTAAGACATTCAGTATATGTGGAATTACCACAAATAAATTGTTTTTATTTTATTTCTGTAATAAAATACCAAGCCAGTAAATAAGCAAAGATGATATCACTGTCATGAGGAGAGCCAGACCTATACTCAGTCAGGTTAATCTGTACCAACTCGAGATACTAAGATGGTACTGAATGAACAATGTCCTACTTGTCTATGATGAACACATATTTATACTTGACACTTCATCCCAACACACACTACCAGATAGCGTCATTTCATAGGCTTACTATGAAAAACACTTGTGATGCAGTAGCAGAATGTTTCTTTATGCACAGATCCTCAAAGATGAAGTGGGTTTGTAATAAAAAAAAAATACCAGGCAATTGCTTGATGCATTTTTTTTAAACCTCACACACTTTACGTAATCCGGAAGCTTAAATATTCAATGTAAATGTCAGTCATGCTGAGCCTCAAGAGCTCAAAGGGCATGGACACTATTCATACAGACAACAAAGCAGCACTTTACATCAAGACAGGGCTTAAAGCAAAGTGCCTAGGCTCTGCTGGACACTCTTTCTCTCAGGTTTCTCGAAGATACAAAACCAAATTGGATTTATTTGAAGGCAGCAGAGATTTGGATTTTGTCAGAGACATGCATACACAAACACACACACATATCCACATGCACACACAAACCTCATCAAGCTCAATCAAAAGAGGAGAGAAAAGAGTTGAGAGAAGAGAAGATGGGAGAAGACAGGAGAGAGGAGAGATCAAAGGAAGAAAGAAGTGAAGATGGTTAAAATTCAGATCACATTTCTCCTCTTACTCTACTCATTGCACCAAACTGATTATAAACATATGGTTTTTGGATAACTGTCAATTTGACTTTAACACAAATTTTGCTGACTAGTTATTTAGTTGACTAGCTAACTCAAATTTAAAACACTTCAAATTAGGCATGTATCACATGCAATATCCCACAAAACTCAACAGTATTCTTATCATCATGCCTTCTAATGTTCGCATCCCCTGTATTCTGACTGGAGGAGAGATAAAGTCAGCTGTCTCCTAAGGCTCCTTATTTTGGACATACCTTGAAACCAAATTCTCCTTTTCTTCTCTTCCTTTGACTCGGCAGCACTGCCACACTGTAGCCTTACTGGTTTTTAATGATCCTTTAGCATTTATGTAAAGAGGACACTAGACTGAAAAAGTACCAGAATAAACCTGCATAATCTCCTGCATTTAGGACTCACTGCCTCAATGTGGAACAGCAGCTATAAACTACAAGATGTCATAGAGAAGCCATAAGCTCTGGTGAACACAGACATGCAAAAACAAAATATGAATGTGTTAGAGGAAGTTAAGTTAAGTTCAATTTGGCAAAATATAAGCTAAAGCAAATGAAAACAAGAAAATTGTCTTGTTACTAGCGGTGTGTGTATCTTCTTCAGAGGTTGTACAATGTAACTCAATACATGATAAACAATCTGATCTGTGGGGCTCCCAAGTGGAGCAACAGAACAGCGTTCACCCTATTATCCGGAGCTACAGTCATCCGTGGCCAGGGGTCCAAGCCAGCTGAGACTGACAGCCACAGAGGCTACACATCCTTCCCTTGTATTGAACTTTACCATTTCAGAGAAGCCTGGATCTATTCAGTCACCACCACCTCCGAAATGTTGCCCCATACATGCTGTTCTGAATCAGTACTACTGTACTGTGAATACTGAGACACTGAGGCACTGTTTCAAATCTGTGAATCCTTACACTCCTACTACACACAATCTAAGTAAGAACATAACTGGCTATATTTGCTATGCCATGTGAAAATAACTGATGCAGAATGTGCTTGCAGGGATAACATGCAGAGAAACTCCATAGAGACGGTAAACTGAGCAAACCACACCACCATGCCACCCTGATGGCAATATCATTCGTTTAAAATGCTTAATTGTAGCAGCATTAATTATAAAGATGTTGAGACAAAAATGTCAAACGCAAATTAAGCCATTTTTGGTGTCTGAGCTGATTTCTTTGGTAATGTATATCTGAGTCCTCGTTAGTCTTGCTCTGAATGCTGATTTCAGGACAATGGATGAGCGGTGTGAGAGTCCTCCTGCCTCATCTGTATGCTAATGGTACACACAGTCACAGGAACAGGGCTGCTAATGATGGAGCCCAGTGAATAGCCTGAGTGCTTGAGTTCTAATAATGACCTAACAGAGGCATAAAGAGGCTGGAGATAAACAACAGGTCTAGCAAAACCTGCAGAGCAAAACACAGGCACCAAACAAGGCCACACTTACCGCAGCATCATAACCTAATGCACGATGATGATTCATTTCTGAAAATCTATCTGATCTGCTGAAATGATCTGCGAGTCATGTTGCACATGGTTATGTGTATTACTTGCGTTTCTGTTGCAAGTTTTCCTCGACTCACAGTACTGTGATACGTGTTGTTTCACTGCTTTGTCACTAAACATGTGCCTGTATAACATTAAACCTGCCTTTATGATTAAAATTGTTGAATTAAATGCAGATGATTTACTGTTTAATGTGCAAATTAAATGTTTCATTTCAAATTAATTAATCAAATTAAATTAAATGTGTATGCCATGAATCACCACAGGTAAAAACAAAACGAAGCAGGCTTGTAATTGAATTTGTCCTCATTGTTATTAAGGTATTTAATCAAAATACATCTTGCAATGATTTTTTTTTCATATTCCTTGCTCTACATACAGGTATTACACCACAATTATAATGAAACAAGATATGCATCAAGATCTCATCAGGTGATTCAGCATGCAGGAAGACCCACCATTACTGGAACACAGTGGAGTGGAATCTGGTTACAGAAATGCCAGGAAAAGACCTGCATGACATCACTAGGTCTCAGAGTTGTCATCATGCTGAGCTCACTCAAACAGAAAAATGCCAATAATTGGCTGTATAATATCCAGTAATATTAAACGCACTGACAATATCATCAGTTAGGCTTGAGCTCAGTGATGGTTAACAGAGCTAACAGGGTAACAGCCCCCAGTGACTGACGGTAAAAGCTCGATTACTGCTGACTTAAAAATATATTTTTTTGTTTCATTTATTGATTTACTTAATGCAAATCATAGCATGAAACAAGTAATAGCCACAAATGATCATGACTGAACTTTTAAACATATGGGGTGACGTGATATCCCACATTAATACCACATTTATTGTACCAAGCATAGATAAGACTGCTCTAGAGCGTAGCAGCTGAGCTGTGCTGGTTGAATTATACTGGATAATTATTAGTATTCTGGTAATTTAAATTAAAATGTAATTAAAAATGTGTTTTTGTGAGATTTTTTTTAATAAAAGAAATAAAACTTTTATAGAATTTTTTTCTAATTTGCTATTATTAATATTATTAATATTATTAGCGATATTATTATTGCTATATGTCTAAAAGTTAAAGAAAAGAAAAAATGGCTTCACCCTGTGAAATTCACAATATAATAATTCTGTTAACCAGATGGGAGTTCCACGAAAGTTTGAAAACACTGTACAACACTGTTGAGAAACGGGCTCACAACGTGAGCGATGCATCTGAGCTCACCTGAATTTGTTATGAAAGGCTTCATAGTGTCTGCGCTTTTAATGAACCACCAGCAGTCAGTCTCACCTTCTGCTTCTAAAATAACCCTAAATCATGATGTGAATTAAGTAATAACCCAGCTAGCTCACACACTTCTGGGAATGTGGATCTCCTGTATAGTGGGGGAAGAGTAGACTGATCTTTAACCATTAAGACTGAGACGAGTTAGGAAAGTAATTGTGACATGGAGAAATGTTCCTGCTTCACCTCTGCCACCACTGCTTAGTGAAAGCAATGATCTAGTGGAGAACGAAGGCAGAAACATCCTGTTAAATAGATTCATTTCATCTCATTCCAACTCAACACATCTGCCTGCCAAGGATGGACTTACTCACGAGCAAATGATAATAACAGGACTCAGCGAAAATAAGTTAGCTCATTTAAATGCTAATGTACTCCTGTCTACCTGATCTGACCAATCATATGAACACACGCTTAACAGTGACTATCTAAGCTGGTAATACAGAAAATTGTGAATGAGTAATGTAGTAATGTATGCCTAGATATATTCAAATGAGTCCTACCTAAATTAATAAATCAATTAATTCTTTTTACATGTATTTTACCTAGCATAAACAATATATCTGTACTTTGCCTAAGTAATTTATCTGACTCTTATATTTAAATTTATCTAGTAAATGGTAACTGAGAAAAACTCATTTTACTGGAGTTGTGTATATGTCCTTACATTTCAACATATAATATTGTTTTAATTTAGTTGATGCAATATGTTGTGATATTATGATTTGATATTGATCCTTTCATGGTAGTGAAGGTAATTATGTACTTCACTATCGCCCCTGGTAAAGCCACCCTTGGTGAACAGATCTGCGGGGAAGGGTCAGATAAAGGGTGATCCTAAAGACTCCTATCAAAAGCAGAAAAAAAGATTAAGTGTACCCTGAAATGGTGATATGGAGCCATCTTCTGAGCTCACCACCTGCAAGGCTGGGGGTCAAGGGAAATGCTAGTTAGATAGCAGGTATTAGATGGACAGACTTAAGACTCTTGCAATGGAAACTGGCTTTGGGAACATTGAATGTCACTTCACTGGCAGGCAAAGAGCCTACGTTAGTGTCTGAGGAAAGGTATCAACTTGATATAGCCGGGCCTTACATCCACACACAGTATGGCTCCAGTCCCAAACTTCTTAATTGCGTGTTCTCTCCTACCCCGAAGTTCCCACAGGAGACTGGACTGGCGTGTGTGAAGATACTCACTAGTCCCGGGCTCTCGCATGTGGAGTTTTTCCCAGTGGACAAGAGGGTTTCCACTACGTGATTCTCAGGAAGGAAAATGATGACACTTGTTTGTGGTTATGCACCAAATAGCAGTTTGGAGTATTCAACCTTTTTGGAGTAGGTAAAGGTGACTCTATAGTGCTACTTGGGGACTGCTGGGAATGACAGATATTTGGAGGGGCATGATTAGGAAAAATGGCCTCCAAGATCCAAACCCGAGCAGACTTCTTTGCAAGCCACATTTTGGCAATAACAAAGACTCTGTTTAAACACAACATTGCTCAAAGTGTACTAGGTCCCAGAGCAACTTGGGCCACAGGTCAATGATAAAATTTTGTGATTGTATCATCAGACTTTAGGCCATTTGTTTCGGACACGCACTTGGTAGACTATTTGAGGACGCCAGACAGAATTACCTGGTAAATCCAAGGGATCTGTTCTGGTTTCTTGGGAGAGTCTGACAAAGGTTTTGGTGACAGAAGTACCTCAGTCACAGAGGCAGCTGCAAAGAGCTGTGGGCAGAAGGCTTTCAGTGCAGGGTGGTAGCCCTAGCATGTGCTCGTGTACACCAGCGGTCAGGGAAGACATCAAGTTGAAGAAACAGTCTCTCAAAGTAATACTGCCAGAGTGCTCTACTGATTCAGTTGAGATGTATAGGACAGCCTGAAGGGTTGCTACAAGAGGAGTTGCAGAAGTAAAGGCTCAGGCATGAGGAGAGGCCATGGAAAGGCCTCAAGATGGACTGACAACTCATTTAGCGCCTCAGAAGGGGAAGATGAGACCATGCACATGCTCTGTTAAGCATGTGCAGAGAAGTGTTGAACTCTGCTGGGGATATTGTTGAATGATGAAAAGATCACTTGGGGGAACTCCATAACCCAGTGGACATGCCATTCCTTCAGCAGACAGTGCCAGAAATCTCTGGTGCTTTGGTGTCCATTTCTGTGGATGAGTTTACAAACCTTCATAGCAGCAAGGCTGCGGGGGTGGATGAGTTTCACAAGGTTAGGCTTGTGTAAGTAACCCGCCTCTTAAAACTGTCTTAACACTGCTGCATGGAGATCTGGACAAGAACCTTTGGACCAGCAAACTGAGAGGGTAAAATAGGCAAACATTTTAGCTTTGAGGAACCACACTTCTTTCACTAAATCTGACAGGTACAGGGGCCACTCCTCCATCACTGTAACTAACAAGGATTATCATATACCGGAGATTAATTCATTAACAGCAACACTCTGCAGAAGCCTAGCTTCTGCATTCTGAAACAGAACATTATAGATGTAGGTATCAGCCTCCTTGACCTCAATATTATAGTGAGCGCAGGCACTGAACGGCACAGTCAGCACTCCTGAAATGATCCAGCGACCTCTATAACGAACAGCACAGCACTATCACTCATCAGAAGTCTACAGTACACTCTACAACAGAAATTCAATTAGTTCAGTGAAAGACAGCACCTAAAAACTTCTGACTTGACATCTGTGTGTATTAAATTTTCAAATCCCAATAATCGCTTAACCTTTATCACAGGTTTAATATTATCATCAGCTTGTACTTAAAAATACTACCTTACAAAAACATTCTTTCTAAGTTAGAGCATTCTTTGTGACCATTCTGTCTGCCATGTTTTTCAAAATTTCACTGATTTCTCAGCCAGTAAATAGGACCATGGTATTGGTTTACACTAGTGTGAAATATCAGTGTAATAATCCCTACATGGTATTTTAATGCTGCAATATTCAGTGACCAATGAATAATGACAATAACAGATAAATGTTACTTTTTTAAAAAGAAAATGCTAGACCTTCCACATAACTATATGTCAAAGAGAGCTGTGGATGAACTTCACTAGGGAAATCCACTAGTTTTATGGATCTCTTATGGAGAATCATGCATGCAAATATCTCTGAGTGTGTGAATTTTGTGTGTGCATGTTTGTGTACAGAATGTAATATTCTTAAACTTGAAATGCTAGTAGTTTCTCCATTGAAGAGCAGAGGCAATGTATAGTCAGTTTCATGATGCATCAAGACAGTTGAAAAAGTCTCTCTTTTTTGCAGTTGTGTAATCCACAAAGCTGAACAAACACAAATAGCACATTTTTACTAAATTTTATAAAAATGTAATATGTAGTATTTTCAATGTCAAGTTCATTTTCAATTTACATTGAAAATTAAATATCTAATGAACTTAAATTTGCATTTTAATTTTGGCAGCCATTGTATAGCCACTGTTTGCTGTGCAAGGAAATGCAAATTTAAATACAGGTTTTGCAGTTTAATTTGAATTAAGTCTCAAATTATACACTCAAGAAAAATGCAATTGCAAATACACATTTGAATTCCCATTTACAAATAGAATTTGAATAAGGTCTTGAAAAAGTTGCAATAACATTCACACTAATATGGATACACTTAAAAACACTGTTCTCATAACAAAAGATTTTTCATGCACATTGATATTTTATGCACTGCTTTTAAGGCCAAAACACAAAACCTCAAAAAATGTATCCTGTACTAGTGTAGATGAAGATTCATAATTGATCATTTGGTCCTGCAGAAACTAATGTCTAAAGCTGTTGCTAGAAGCCATTACAGTTGTTTATATGTAAAAACACAGTGCCACTTAATCAGTTTAGGTCCTTTTTAAGTTTTTTTTTT
>CM040999.1:10888741-10935920 GCA_022985145.1 Pangasius djambal | reverse complement strand
GTGTGTGTCTAAAACCACACCCAAATATACTATGTTCTAAGACTGCAGTGAATTCTGGCCATGAGGTGGGAATACACCCTGGATGGGATGCCAGTCTATCACAGAGGCCCATGCACATACACATTAACTTCTAGGGACAATTTAGTGCAGCCAGCTCACCTACTGCAAGTTAACTGTCCTCAGGATCAAACTGTGGACCCTGGAGGTGTGAGACAGCAACACTAAGCACTGCACCACTGTGGGTCCTCTTTTCTCTTCACATTAGTGTAGCATCTCATTATTTGTTTCCTTCATTGCTCTCACAAGTGGGACTTATTAAAAGATTATGGATCATATTAAAAACCCAACCAAATGGAAATAATGCCCATTTATGGCACTGGTTGTAAGCTCATTACTTATTTAGTGGCTCTCTGAATGATCACAAAATGGCTTTACATAACCAAATGTAAAAAGATATTGATCCCAAGTTGTCATCAAGCATATAATCGTTTCTCTTCTCATGAGCTCACTCAAAACATTAGGCTGTAAAATGGATACACATCCATGTCCATTAGCTTTGAGGCTCGTTAAGAAGACACAAAAACTATTGCTGTTTTTCTACTGCTGCAAAAGTTCTCAATAAGCTTCATTTGCTATTGATTTACAGATTTACAATCAGACACTTACAAGATAACAAAAAAATGCTTTTTTAAGCGTCTCAAGAACTGCATTTACACTGTTACTCTGTTTTCCAGACTTTATGCATTTCATAATGTCAAGGTTTGTATAGTGTTACACAAGATACACTTTCCACACATACTTTAAAATATCTTAGGTAGATGTGACATTACTATATATTTTGTATTTTATTTTGTGCTTGGATTTATGGTCATGTTCCCTTCTATAAACACTGCCTTCAAACTTTTTATTGAGACTGAAGAATTTCGTATCTTATTTTAATTGCGTCATTTGACTCCTTGTTCATTCATTTTGCCTTGATAATTTATATAAAGCTGTTTTCAGATATAGTGCACTTTTTTATTTAAAAAAAATAATAAATCTTGTTTTTACTGCAGTGTTGCTATGGTATCATATATCAAGATATACTGAGGGTTAGAATGCAGTATGCAGGCTTTACCCTGATCTCACAGATCTGACACATCTTGTGCAATTTATCACGATTTGACCCTGGTTGTATATAGTGCAGGCTTATAGCCAGAAAACATCATAACACATTCTCCCTGTGCAATTTTGAGTCCAAATTATTTACTGGAACATTACAGGGGATTGATTAGGACTCAGCACAAGGACTTAGTTCATTGGATTGATGTTTGGGCACACTACAGAGCAGTGCATTTTGGAAACTTTTGCTCATGCTTGAGTACTGTACTGAAAGAGACCATATGTAATATTTGCATAATGTGCACAAGAATCATTTTCCAAGCTCAAAATTAATGTATTATCCCTATATAACAACAAATGGGAACACAGAGAGTGTGTTGCAAATTGGCAGCTGCACTGCAGAACAAATTGTTAGTGATAAATATCAGTAGAAAGAGGAAGCAATCGATACATCAGCTAGGCAATAGTTATAGTGTGACTAACATGATTAGGGCCATGCTGTAGGCATTCCATAGCTCCAATTATTTATTTGCACCAATTTATGCCAGCAAAAATGAGGAGAATCCCGCCGTGAAGCACTATGGCAGCGATGAACTGAAGTAGTCAAAACAGCTTGTAGAAAAGAGCCTTTAGATAAAAGGATAGTGTTGTTAGTGAACAAGCAGCCTTTGGGTAGTATAAAAACTGTTGACTAGTTACCAAGTTTTGCACAAAGATTAGTTTGGATTTTGTGGTTTCTTTCAGCTCCTGTGTATGCTTGTATGTTTTTCGTTCCTGACATAACAGGTCACACTCACCCATGAAAAAATATTATAATGATTAATGCATTTTCTTTATATAGTGCATTACAAATGACCCAAAGGTGCTTTACACAAATTGTATAAACTACCAGTTAACAATCAGAGAGTACACAATAAATATCAGAGGTTACATTCAGAATAGAATAGCAGAATAGAATAGCAAGCTGGTTGTGGAGGGTTTGAGGGTGTGGGTGGGTCGATAGCAAATTAGATGATCATGTAAAAAAGCAAGGTTATTAAAGCATTTGTAACTAAAGACATAAAATCTGATTTTTATTTGTTGTCTTATGAGAAGCCCCAAAAATCGAAAATGAAAGTGTGATACAGTGAATATCAGCCACATTATAATTAAATAACATCCATTTCTCCATATTAAGCTGTAATGGAAGATAACACTTATTGGATATATAATATTCTCACAGCTCAAAATATACTGTATATTCAGATATGATGCAGACCATTTGCTTCAGGTTCTGTAGTTATGTAATTGTTATTTTAAATGAGGAAAACCTTTCCAAAAATGACACGGCCCAATAGAGCCTATTAATCTTACTAAAGGCTGTGCCCTAGTAAGATTCATTACTAGGTCGACCATGTTACAAATTAATATGCAAATGCAAATTTAACCTTATCAATTCACCATTACTTGAAATTCAGCAATGGCAGTGCTGGATCAGTGGTTAAGTTTCTGTTGTCTGTGGGGTGTGAGATTAAATCCCCAGGATTGTCAGAGCACCACTGCTGAACTCTTAAGCAAGGCCCATAACCTACACCTGTATACCTGGACTGTACTCTCATTTGTACGCCACTTTGGATAAAAGCATCTGCCAAATGAGTAAACTTATATTTCTGAACAGTGTCACGTATGCACGTCAGTCAAAGTAGCCTACGGTTGTTGTATAAATGTTCTTAGACTGAGTAAGAACTTTCTTTGCAGTTTCTTTTCCATCCTGCCAAAGAAACCGAAATGCCACAGATGACTTTAAGCTGCAAATCAGACCCTTTTATCCCAATAATTCAAAAGAGTCAACAAAGTAGCAAAGCAGAAACCACACGGACAGGAAATTGAGAGGAAACATCAGTCTCTAATCTCCCTCATCCAGCTGTGTCCAAAGGGAAGTGATTTATGGAGTGAGCAATAGAAGGAGAGACATCTGAGAGATGGAAATGGTCCAAATCGTATCCCAGTAACACGCTCATTCTTGTGCAGACAGTGAGCTGAAGTCTGGACACTGAAGAGGATGGATAGAGTGGAACAGTTTCATCTTTCAAAACCCTTCTGCCTGTTGTGCATTTTCATTCATTACTCTTAGGAATGAATACTCTAAATGAACTTATACTGAATGATGGAAACGATCTTGTTTTTGTAATCACGAAAAACGGCAGGAACGTTATATTATCTTCAAGAAAATGAGAAAAAGATGAGAGTGCATCCAACAGTGAAATGTTTATATTATCATGATATTACTGTACATGTACGTGTCATTGGTCAGGTCACATGTGCTGTCTCCTAGGTCTCATAAGGTGGATTAATAATGGGAACAATTTCTATTACCACTGGCACTAGTATTAAAAACAGCAAGTAGACTGCTAGTGTTCTTCTGAATTTTACCCATTAGCATAGTGATAAACCATTTTAAATGATATAGAATATTACCAGCCAAATCACAATTTATCCAATAATTTACAGACAAGGAAAGTCATATGTATATCAGACACTATAGATCTGTGTGAAAGAAAATACCTTTAGCTTATGTCAATTTTTCAACTTCATTAGTAACATTAATTATCACTCTTGTGTAGAGTTTTTTTTTTTTTTTGAAGAGACAATATTGTTTACTACGCTTGCTCTATTTCGACAAGAACCCCATCACAGTCTTTAGGGTGGAGGAACATCACAGGTTTGCCATGAGCACCTATCCGTGGCTCTGGAGAAAGCAGTCTGATTTTCTTTGCCTTCAGATCCTCTATTGCTGAATTTATATCATCAACCTATAAGCAGAAGACATCAGACAAGCTGATTAATAAACAGTACTACACACATTTCTCACAACATTACAAGGTCATTTTGCCTCTTATAAAAGTGCAAGCCACTCGATTATGACTGGTCACTTTTACAGTCAACTCCATTATTATTGGCACCCTGCAAAAAAAAAGTGCAAAAATGAATAGGAAATACAATTGTTAAATGTTACGTTTACACATATGGAGACTTTGTATAGATTTATTTTTATCCATTATTATTTCAAACATAAAAAGTGCATTTTTTGTCCTGCAAAACAACGATTACAAAATTACTGGCACCTCATGAATAATATTTGCTGTGGCCTCCCCTGGGGCTTCTTCCTGTAATGTCTACCAAAGTTGGAAAACAGTTGTAGAGCGACTTTTTAAACTCTGCTGACGACTTTATGACTCATTTTTAAATTAGGTTTCTCTCTCTGTGGCTTTGGATAAAAGCATCTGATGTAAATATACTAGTACTATATTTCATTTTCACATTGGATAAATGAGGTGTTGAATTGTTAACACCCTAAACACAGCTCACCTCGATGCAGATATGGTGCATTCCTCCAGCTTTGTTCTTCTGCAGGAAGCCTGCAATGGGGCTCTTTTCTCCCAGAGGGTGCAGGAGCTCCAGTTTGGTGTTGCCGAGTTCCACAAACACGGTGTAAACCCCATGTTCAGGCAAGGGCACAGTATCGCTCACCTGGGCACCAAGCACATCCCGGTACAAAGCTGTTGCCTTCTCCAAGTCTGGTACTGCGATCGCAACATGGTTCAGCCTGCCCAACTTCCATAAAGACGGAGGGACACTTTGACTGACAGGTAACGATGAAGAGAACGTTCTCACCGATAGGGACTGGCGAGCAGCATGCCTTGAGATACACGTCGCTGCAAAAGAGTGTTTATGCAAGCAAGAACACTAGTGTCTTTAGTTTTATTTAGCATTTCACTTAGAGCAGGGAGAAAGTTTGTGAACCCTTTGTTCAGATCAGACTTTCATCAAAATGAAAATCCTTCATACACTGTATATCTCCATATCTTTATTAATCAAACAGTTACGCTCAATCTTAAATTATTAAGGTTATAAGAGGCTGTTTGAAATCATATGTTCCAGTTGGGTCCAGTGGCTTTATCCTGTCCTTCCATGTAACAAACACAGAGACACAGAATTCTGTTCAAGTTCAATACACCACAATCTAAAGTGAGAAAAGACCTCAGAAGACAGTCTTATTTATTATGTATAATAAATCCTGGTCCTGGAGTAACATAGGGTTGGGAACATGTGAATTAGATATTTGGTACAGTTTACTCCCTATGTTGCCAATAGTACATAACTTATAAAATATATCTATTAAATTTTAAAAAATGACAATATTTTCCTCCATGGTATACGTCATTTGTTTAAAAATGGCCGGTGTGTGTGGGTGTTGTTTGCTAATACAACTGTCTTTATTACTATAATGTATATACAGGCTGCTATTCTAATATACATGTATGTAGAACATTTGTGCCATGTTTAAGTTAAAATCTACTTTCTGTAAAACATTACTAGTGATAAAATGCATCCTTTACATCGGAGACTAAAGTTTCTGATTTAAAACAGTCATTTATTTATTATTTAGCCTACCTGCAACCTTCAGAAAGGAGGCCGCCATGTTTTCCTGATACAAAACCTAATATCTTTATTTAAATAATTAATTATAGCAATGCTTTTAAATAAATATCAGGAAAAACGCCGTGCAGTGTTGATTATAAAAATGGAAACACGTGCATAATGTCTCGTATGTCGTATAGAATATGTCTGCATTTTATGAGAATAAAAAACGTACTGTATTAAACTCGTACTTCGGTAATCGTTGCGGAACGATTTGATTCTGCTTTGTTTCCGAGGAACATTTTTACCGCGTGCACTCCGGGTCCCACGCGTGTGCAGCCATGGCGAATGGGACTGTGAGAGACACGCTGGAGAAATGTTTACAGATTTTAAACAGCAGTACAGCGCAGCCCGAGTTGTTTTTAAAGTAAGAAAATTAGGAATTGTGTTTTTTTTAAATAATTGAGACAAATATAATATGATGAAGGCGTCTGGAACAGTGCAATTAGGGACATTATATGATGATGGCTAGCTATGTTAGCGTGTATGGAGTGTTGTGCGTTTGTTTATTAATATTGTTTAATAACTGTGACAGTGCGCAGATAATCAGTGTCACTGAATAGTTATGTAAAAAAAAAAAACGAGTTCATCTGCTATCCTTCGGTTAATGTCTCTCAGATTCCACACTAATCTCGTTTCCATGCAGATGGTGAAGCTTTTTGTCATTTAAGTAGTTTTTTTAGGACTTACTTTAGATAAAGCCTACTACTTAGCTGTTGCTTAGTAATTAACAGCAGTAGAGAAGTTTGAGAGTTTGACATTTTTGCTTTATACTGCATAAATTGGTAGCCATGTGTGAAAAATGACCTTTCTCTCGCTCTCACTCCATTACAGTGTACAAGATGGCTTGGCAGCAGACTTCACATCCCTCACAAAGACCCTGTATGATCTGCACAAAGCCCATAAACGGAAAGGGTGGAAGGGGAGTCCACTAGACCAGCTGGTGGTGGAGAACTTTGACGAGGAACAGATCTGGCAGGAACTCGAGCTTCAGAACACGGCTGCGCTCACTCTCTTTGAGAACGAAGTAAGCAAGGCGGTCATAGACGACACACTGACTCTTTTAGAAGAAACAGAGGAAGAAGAAGAGGAGGAGAAGGAGGAAGATGGTGGAGGTGGCCTGGATGATGACGAGGAGGAGGAAGATGAGGAGGAGGAGGAGGAGGAGGAAGAGAGTGGTGACAAAAGAAAAAATGGACTTAAGCCCAAGTCATCTGGATCCGATGATGATGAGGAGCTTTACGATGAGGACTCGGATATTGATTTTGATGTTGATAAATTAGAAAAACAATCCAAGCAAAAAAAGAAAACAGAAACCAAGATACCTAAATCTAGGACTGTCTCAGAAGTAGACGATCAGTTTTTTAAACTGTCAGAAATGGAGGCTTTTCTGGATGATATGGACAAGAGGGAAGGGAAGGAACCTGCTAGTGAGGAAATTGACTACTTTCAGGACCTGCCCTCAGATGAGGATGATGACCTGGCATTTGATAAACCTTCTGCATCAAAGAGTAAGAAAAAGGTGAGATGCAATGATAAATAAGCTACTGAGCTCACATTGGTTATTAAAATGATCAGTTAACTTGTTTACCAGGTCGAATTAAAGTTGCATCTTTTTCTTTTGCAGTCGAAAAGTTCCAGAAATATGAAATACAAAGATTACTTTGTGGGTGAAGATCCTGCTCAACACGAGTCAGATGAGGAAGGTGAGTCAGAGCCTGAACATGAGGAAGAAGAAGAGGAGGATGAGAGTGAAGAAGAGGACGAGGGTGAAGAGGACATGGACGGAGAGGATTCTGAAGAGTACGTGTATATAGATGAAGTTTTTTCATGAACATATTGTGCAGCATTTGGTGCTTATGAAGGCGAGCGTGATTCTTTTGCACTGTGTAGAGGTGACGCTGAGAGCCAGAAAGCCAGAGACGCTTTGCGCAAGGTGACCTTTGACCTCCCCAGTGAGAGTGAAGGAGAGGATGTGGAGGACATTCTGGGTGGAAAGTCTAAAAACGCAACAAAGCCAGATACCAAGTCAACGTTTGAGAAAAGACAGGAAAAGGTACGTTTAGGGGAATCTTCAAGACATTTTCAGTGTCTGTTCTGATGTATGCTTTTTTATTTTGGAGGTACATGGTTTATGTAACTAACAAACAATGGGCATCTCACAGAAATATTTATTTCCATAAATATCATCATCCAGATTATCAGTGACGTCCACAGACATGCTGATGTGGTTTACTGTAATCTGTAAACATGAACAAATATCACTGTAACATTATTGGGGCTGCCACCTTGGACAAACAAACTGATCTTTTGCCTTTGTGCAATTTGGTAATTATTTTACACAAGACAACAAGAACCTGGGTAGTTTGAATTGATGACACAGACACACAGCAGGATCGATCCTAGGTTCGATCCTGAGCTCGGGCTGCTGTGTGTGCAGAGTTTCTGTGCGGAATTTACCGATTTCCTCCCACCTTCCAAAAATGTCAGTAGGAGGATGGGCTACGCTAAATTACCCTAGGTGTGAATGTGTGCATGATGCACTGAGATTCCCACCTCACACCCAGCATTCCCGGGACAGGCTCCGGATCCCCGTGACCCTGACCAGGATAAAGCGCTTGCTGAAGATAAATGAATGAACGACACACATCAGCTTAAGTCATTTTACCACACACCAGGCCTTACTTCCCAAAGTCTAAAGCAGAGGTGTCCAGCCTTGTATTCAAAGAGCTGCTAAGGCTCCAGCAAAGCAGGACGCACATCAACAGAAGATCAACACTATAAGGCAGAATTGCACCCAAAAGCCAAGTGCAACGTGGGAAATAATATAGGTGCACTCTGAAATTAAATTTGTAAATATGTTGTAGATCAGGGCTCAGAATCAATCAGTTGGTTTACACTAGAACCAGTATTTTATTTAATGTCTATTCTTCCATTCCTACCTCGATCTGAACAAACTGGTCATTCGGTTCCTTTTACATCAGATGGAGGTAAGACATAAATAATAAGCTATTTTAAATTTACGTTTCTCTTTCAGAAAGTTAAGGCTTATTACATTTCAGTTGTGTTTTTTCTCCCTTGCAAAATACTGTTCATTTATGGTTTTGGTCACTTTTCATATTCACCACATACATAGCTTAATGCTCTTGTTTAAAGCAAGTGTATATAATGATTTACTCATATTTATGGAAAGTATTTTCAGGCTTCCCATAGTTCTGGAAATCCTGGAAAGGTTTTTTGGTTTTATATTTTTGACATTGAACAAAATGCCAATTAGTTTTTTTTTTTTGTTGTTGTTTTTTAAATGTATAGTAGGTTTTGGAAAAGATAATGTTATATGTTATTAACTTTATATTATACCTTGTATTATATTACTTTACAGTAATTAGTTATAATTTAATGCTTAAAATCCTGCTTTCAAGGCTAAATGTGCAGGACGTGGACCCAAGAAACGAGTACATGACTTCTGCTCCAAATTGTATGAGTGGCTTACGTTTGCAATAAGTTTTATTGGAAAAAACTGTACATTTTATTAGGAAAAAAACTTTCATTACTTGTCAGCTTTACAAGCCTTGTGGTTCCAGCGCAAAAGCGTACATTTGGTTGTCATTCCAACGAACTATTCTGTTAACAGACTTTATATTTACAGATTATTATATTGGCGTAGAGTTGTAAAAATGGCGTATTGACTAAATGTGAAACAGATGGCAGAGAAGATCACTGAGCTGGAGAAGGCAGCGTTAGCTGAGAAGCCATGGCAGCTGACGGGAGAGGTGACGGCACAGACTCGGCCAGAGAACAGCATGCTAGAGGAGGATGTGGATTTTGATCAAGCGTCCAGGATAGGTAAGACCTCTCTGTGCCTCACTGCCTGAGTTCAGCGAAAATCCAGTTTACATACTCAAATCGTCTAGCTGAGCAGCCAAGATATGTTTAAGGTCCATTATCTTCTGTGTGTTTGCACTGGCTAATAAGTTATACAGTTTACTTGAAACATAAAGGTATGTCTCTGCTATTTTTAAAAATATCTTTTCCAT
This sequence comes from Pangasius djambal, assembly GCA_022985145.1. Taxonomy (NCBI): domain Eukaryota; kingdom Metazoa; phylum Chordata; class Actinopteri; order Siluriformes; family Pangasiidae; genus Pangasius; species Pangasius djambal. The sequence goes on along the minus strand of CM040999.1, from coordinate 10,926,321 downwards.
GAGATTTTTTAGCTTAATAGTGTCATTAGAAGCACACATATGAACGTTTGGGAAAAGATTTTACATATATGAGAGATCCATTACTTAGTTACATTAACTTCAAAGAATACATCAGACATTAAACACATCCTGACTCAAGCATTACACTTTTTATTTTATTTTATTTTTTTGCTTACTTCCTAAAGCTCCTGCTGTCACGGAGGAGATGACGCTGCAGCTTGAAGAGATCATCAAGCAGAGAATAAAAGACCAGGTTTGTGCATTTCCATCCTTCATACTACGGAAATAAACATGTAACCACACCGCCATTGTGCACCGTTAAATTAAACTGCGGCTGTGTGTTAGGCCTGGGACGATGTTGTGAGGAAGGAGAAGCCAAAGGAGGAGGTATTCGAGTATAAGAAAAGGTTGACACTGGACCACGAAAAGAGCAAGCTGAGTCTGGCGGAAGTTTACGAACAGGAGTACATCAAGAAGAACCAGGTGAGCTTTTTCTGACACCAGCTTTTCCAGTAACCTCCTACAGCAGAACTGTGTATTTGAAGGGTTTTGGACACTGGGACTAAACACATTGATCTGTAATTCATCATTCACAGGAGCATTTACACAAGAAATTTGGTATTCATGAAAATCCTGTTACTTGAGTTATGAGAGCTCTTGATTTACAGATAAGGAGACTCTCTAATGGAATTCTCTATTATTATTAATTATAATTATTTTTTACTATTTTTAAATTTTTTAAATATATTTTAATTATTCTATAATTGGCGTGAGTTACTACAATTTTATATACAGATTACATTTACAAGTTTAAAATTGCTTATGCATTTCAGTTACACACACAAATAGACTGACCATTTTGTGTAATACGGTCATTTCATAGTAATGAATAAAAAGAAAGAATTCCAGAAAAAAAATCCATAACACAGATAAGACTGGCCATTTAGTTAAGACAAAAGAAATGCCTCCCTATAAAAGAAGGAAGTGTTCATCTGTGCTTATGCTATCTGATTCGTTGCAGTGGCTGATTTGGCTGATTTAGGAGGCTCTCTTTTGCCGTTTAGTCATCATTCTGCGCTTTCAGCTGTCTCTGAGCTCTGCCTTTTGTGGAGTTTTATCAGCATACGCATTGCTGAAACTTTGGCCTACAAAACATTTAGACACAAGTTACAAAAATGATAAATTTAGTCCTATTGTGTGTGAGAGGCACTGTGGGTGTGTGGGGAGGTACAAGAATCTGCACGAAAAGCTTTGTAACTAAGTCTTTGACGTGTGGAAACATGCAGCACAAAGCTAATGTACGGTATTTCTGCTGCTTCATTGCACTATCACCTTGCGTTTAAATATACAACGAGTAAAATATAAAATGTAATGAAAATTAAATTGACCTGAAACCTACACAAATTTTCAACATAGCTCTAAGTGTACGTGTGATGCTGGATGTATAGACCACAGCTACTATGCGAAATGTTAGCCAAACACTTTGCCATTAAGTTTGAGTTGTAATACATTATACCATTATATAATATATTATAGAGGTGCATTTAAACCTACCAGCCTTTTCCTGTGAATTTGAGTACATAATTTTTTTTTCTGGCCAGTACTGAAGGTGTCGAGTTAGAAGAATATTAAAAGGGTTGTTTATTTTGGGTTTCAGGAAAAGACAGAGGAGGAGGAGAATCCAGCTCATGTAGAAATTCAGAAGCTTATGGACTCACTCTTCCTCAAACTGGATGCGCTTTCCAACTTCCACTTTACGCCAAAACCAGTAAGTCTGTATGGCCCTTATTTGTTAAGCTTTGGGCCAAATGACCTTCCTCATTTGTGTAGTATTTGTTCACATAATCGGTTTGTTTTGTCTGTTTTAATAGCATATTCCTGAGGTGAAGATAGTCTCCAATTTGCCTTCAATCACGATGGAGGAAGTGGCTCCAGTCAGCGTCAGCAACGCCACTCTTTTGGCTCCCGAGGAAGTCAAGGTCGGTGTTTTTCATTGCTTCTTGTTGACGGGTTTAATGGAAAGTCTTTTTAATCTAGTTCCTTAGTAAGAAATGAGCAGATCACTTGAGCACTTTTGGAACAGAGATCTCAAGTTACTGCTCTACTGAAATAAGGCTAGGTTTCACTTTCCTATACACTTAAATTCTACTTAAATTCTGATCCTTCAGGAGAAGAACAAGGCTGGAGACATTCTCGGTGACTCTGAGAAAACAGCCACTGATAAGAAACGGGAGAGACGCAAGAAGAAGAAGCTGAAGCGGGTGAAGATTCAGGAGCGTGAGAAGAGGAATAAGCTTAAAGAAGCTGCAAGTGAAGGAAAGATCAAGAAGAAGTCAAAGGCCCAAGTGGAAGAGACTCTCAGAAAACTTACCAAAGGAGGGAAAGCCAAATTACTCACGGTTAGTGTTTGCTTTGTTCTCTTAGTGAAAGTTTGGTCAGGGATTTTTCTACTATTAACTTGTGTAACATTTTATATAAGGTAGTGATGGTAGGTATGTTTGTTACGAGGTGAACAAATCAGTAACCCACGTGCCCGAGAAAGCAGATTTCTTGCTCGGACTATTAGGTTTTTATTTGTAGTTAAATAACCAGAGAAAGAAACCCTACTTACATAACCAGTACTTTCTGTTTTTTCCCCCCCATTTGGTAAAAACTTTCATTTGGTGTGTGTTTAAACGTAATGCATTTCATGGTAGTGAGACTAAAGTTCACGCTCACAAATCCCTGCTGTTTGCCAATGGCTTGGTGGCTTTGTGTCACATCATGAAAATTATAATGAGAGGCTAAGGATTATGGCAACACAGCCATCGATTTGTACGATGCATCGATTTTAAGCTTAATTTAAAGCAGTATAATTGTAACCTATTATAATCCAGTGAGACTGCAGTTGACTCACTAACCAAGCGCTTTAACTTTGTGTTACACCTCTTCATGTTATACACACTTGTAAGATACTGGATGTATTTTGTTGTCGCACCTCACAGGATGATGGGATGGACAAAGCGCTGCGCTCATCTCAAGCCTTCTTCTCCCAACTTCAAGACCAAGTCAGGAGTCAGATCAAGGGCTCAAAGGATCGGGCTGCCAAAAAGAAGAAACAGAAAGAGGTTTCTGCCAGCAAGCTGAAGTTATAGAGTTCTAATTGTGTTGTGTATCATGTACAGTTTCTCTTTATAAGATGAGAATGAATCGAGCCTGGGTCTCCACATGATCTGGACATTTATATTAAAATGGTTTTGTCATATTTAAAAAAAAAAAAAAGTCCTCATTTGGTGTGTGGTTGTTGTGTTCTGCTTAATTTAACCACTATGAGGAACTGCACTACAAAGCTGTGTGCACTGAACACGTGCTTTAAGATACCTGGGGTCTGTTTTAGAAATCACAATCTCAGCCCACGTGTCTCAACTGACCAAAAAATATCCAGATTTTTTATTTTTTTTTCTCAGGTACAAGACAAAATCCAGATTAGTTACACTGAAAAGTCATGTAGTGGTAGCTTAAATAGGGTTAAGGATTTAAGCCTGCAGTATATAAGGACCACTTATCACTTATCAAATGTTTTATTGGCTCAGAGCTTTGGCTAGTAAAACATTCGGTAAAAGCATTGTAGTGTAGCGTCTTCCCCTGCAGTTTCACCTTTTCCTGGACCATCAGCCATTAAATTAAAATTTAATGGTGTCCTAGAGTAGGCAGCTCTGATGAGTGACACCCGTGCATGCCTTCCATAAACAGAGTGAACTATTCAGGGAGATAATTGCTTGCTAAATCATTTAGGAATGACATTAGTGCTGTTATGCTTTTAGGAAACTTAGCCCAGGTAAGTAATAAACCACCCCGGTTCACAAAAGCATGGATAAAGATCTGATGAGCTAAATCAGGGGTGTTACAGCATGAGAGTAAGTAGTTGCATTACGACTCGTGGATCTGTAGTTTCTTCATTATAAATTAACTAGTTAAGGGACATTTAAGTCTTGAATTTGTTTTTGGATTTAGGCTATAAATATTCCTAATCTGGTGGTTTTATTTTGTTCATTATTATGCAGTGAAATTTATTTTTAACACCACCGCCACACGCATTAAACTGAGTCAAGCATTAGTTAGCTGCTGTTGATCTACCACACACGAAATATGTAAAAAATGTAGAAGTGATTAGACAATAGCAAGTACTCTCATTTAAACCAACAACTTGTATAATGCTTTCGAAGTGGTTTTAAAAATGATGTATGAGGGTGCAAGAGAGCCTGTACCATGTCTGACATGAGATGATCAATCAGAGAAAAAAAAAAAAGTAAACTAGCAAGTTGAAGTGTCAACCCATTTTTAATTCACAAGGAAACAAAATCAGAAGCATCATGTCTTGCATAGCGGCTCAGAGTCAGGCCCCGCAGCGCTGAGAATAGTAGCCACAGGAGTTCATCAGAGCCCTTTAGATGTACAGGAGCCCAGCTGACCACCTCATAGCTTACACATAAACACAACTCTACACATGACCACATAGCTTTGGAATTATGTTGAGTTTAGCCACTGATGTAGGAGGCAGTGCCGGCATGTTACAGCCTGAGAGAAAGGAAAAAAACATCCACTGAATAGCAAGGCCACAGTTTCAAAAAGGCACACAGGATTAGAATAAATAACCCTGGTTCAGCTCCTTTGCATATCTGAATAAATATCAGCGCTGTTTAGTAAAAAACCCTAAATGTGTTAAGATCAAGTAATTTCTGTGGTCAACAGCTTCGAGTGCACTGCATTAGTGGTAAACTAATCACAAAAATATTATTAAAGATTAATGGGTGAAAAAGTACCATATTTAAGACAATAAAAGGTAAAAAAAAAAAGTTCCATCCAAATACATATTCACAAAATAAGGGTGGGCAATATGTCAAAAAACATTACAATATTTGAAAGCATTCTTACAATACATGATTGTTTCACTAATGTTGTCAACAAATTAGTAGGTCTAACTAAATAAAAAAAAACTTCAAATATTTGCTATTCAACAGCAAAGTTTTTAGGAAGAAAGACTAGGGAAAAACTTATATTAATATCCAATACACCATTTGCTGCTGTGAGTAGTAACACAATTAGATACTTTCAGAAAAGTGTATCACGACAATGTATTGTGATATTGGTATCAACATATCGTCCACCCCCATCCCAAACCCTGATCTACATCTAAGATAAATTCATGTCTTTATAGAAGGCAATAGATCAAACAAAAGAGAATGACTGTCCAGTTGAAAAGAAGAGTTTTTTTTTTTTTTTTTAAACAAAAACAAAGAGGTAACAAGTGCTGTTTTTCCCCAATAAAACCTACTTTTACAAACTGGATTTTCTGATCTAAAGCTAATTCACTATGTGCCTACTGGGATACGGTGCACTCGACTGCTGTACCAGTTCAACCAGCTGATTGGTTGGAGCAGTAGTCAGTTATTCGGAGCAGCTATTCTGTGCTTCTGTTGGGCGAGGGATCTAACAGATGAGGACCAGCCTGTGTGTGTTAGATATCACTGTGAGTGCACAGTTGTCACCTGCATTTTGGGGGGTTATTGTGGGCAATCCCTGACATTACCCATACAATTCACAATTTTAATAAAAGCTACCTACAGTTAAGACCTTTCCAGAAGGCCACTTGCAAAATCTATATAACTATACATACTAAAATAAAAAGCGTTAAAAGATTTTTCTACCACAGGCTTAATTTACAGTCCTATTTTCATCATTAATCCTAATGCCGTAACTCCCAAAAAAAAAAAACAACATCATGAAATTAATCACTGTACTGTACTGGCAGTTTAGAAAGAGTGAGACTATGTAGAAAGATGTGCGGATTCAAACTGACGCTTTGTAAAAGAAAAAAACCCACCACACTCAAAGACGGGCAAATAAATTCTGGACAATAGGCATGTACCGATTTATACACCATACTGCAATATTCATGAGATGAGAGTTCAAGAGTAGACAGAACAAAGGAACATCTCCCACTGAGGCATAATTTCTTAATAATTACATAAATTGCAATAATATTTTAAACCATAAAGGTTTGGGCAGTTATGGTGATATGAAATTGTAATATCGGCTCATGCCTACAGGACAGCAGACTAAATCTCTGACTAAGTGCTTCAGTAAATCAAACCAGCACAGAAATAAAAGACTCTCTCTCTTAACGTCACAGCCTCATTGAGTGTTAGCCATGACTTTTCTTTGTCCGTTGCCAAATATACTCCATCGCAACTAACCACCAACATTCTGATTTTGGCATTTGGCTCTCAAAAAGAACCGAGAAGCCAAATGGACCAGTGTGAATAAGGGAGAACAGGAGAGGCTTCCAGTCATGCATGAGGACACAACACCAATCCAATTGCTGTTTGGAGGTCTCTAAGCAGGCTTCAGGTTTTCAGAGGTTCTCATTGGCCAGCGTCTCTGTGGACAGCCAGATTCTGGCTCCGTTGAGGAATTTGCTGAGAGGAGTACCCAGGACGCCACGGCGACACAGATTGCCCATGGGGGAGAAGGGGAACGAGGAGCTGAGGTACTCAGGTGGAGCAGGAGACTCGCTTGGAGACAATCCTGCCCTAAAGTACATTTTGCTGGGTTCATCCTGGGGGCTGCTGGGACTGCGTGCAGGAGTTGCCCCTCCTGTGTACTGCCTCAGCTGGTTCTGTAGAATTTCAATCTCGTCCACCAGCACAGAGAGCTTGTGGAAGGTGGTGATGGGGCCACCACTGGGGATGCGGGCCTCAGGCACCCAGCGCAGGAAGTAGAGCTTCCATAGGGGCAGATGGGAAGGCAGGAGCTGCGGAAGCAGCAAACCATGCAGGTCGGCTGGCCGAGAAAGCCAGTCCTGCAGGAAGCGTTCGGCAGGGCTCTCCTGTCTCTCATTCGCCTGTGCAACATCCGTACGCAGTCGCGGCATCAGAGAATTACGCCGTGGCAGAGTATCAAGTACAGCCAGACCGCCATTCTTCAGATCTGAAGGCAGACCTCGCAGCGTGGAACTGTAGTTTTTCTGCCAAAAGAGATGCAGACCATTTGTCATTATCATATGTTCACCTGCCGTATTCATATTTTGTCTGAATTACTCACTGGTACCCAGATGTTGCTTAGCAAAATTGGTCAACTCCCCTCTACAGTCACCATCAATGAAAAGGGAGCACCATAGAACCACAGTTGAACTGGAGCTATTTCGGGTGACTTGCAGTGACATGGCAGTGTGTGTTGTGTTGGTATGGGTGTAATTTGAAACTAAGGGAACTGCTATACCACAGTAGGGAAATCTACTGTAAATCAGAAACGGTGACACCGCTAGTGTGTGAAACAACAATAATGATATTTCCAGTTGTCTGCCCTCTGAAATATGCTACAAGGTTTTTAAAACACAGTAGCCCACTTTTTAAAGAACATCAGGTGAAAAATTAACAAACTGTTTGCACAAAACTGAGTGCTAAAATTGTCTTCTTTTGCTGTTTATTCTTTTATTTTCTTTTATAAATATCTATTAGAAATATTCATCCCATTTGATTATGCAAGCAGTTGTAAGCAAAAACCATGGTTGGGGTTGTATAAATATCATACTGTGATTTTTTTTTTAAATTCTTTTGACAAGAGAACTGCATCTAGTTGGATGTTCAATAAAATATTACGTTCCTATTATTTTCTTTGATAGCAAGCAACAGTAAAAGCAGCTAAAAACAACAGATATTTTAGAATCTACAAATTTTTAAACCTGAAAATGTTTCAAAGTATAATATTACACTACTTTGAGAAGCCATGTGAAAATGAGAAAACTGTAAGTCATCATCAAACAATCCTCACCTTGCTACGTCTGTGGGTGAACGTCCGCACTGTGCCGTTGTGCACACAGGGGGCGCTCTTGCCCACGTACAGAGGATTGTTAAAGAGGGCCTGATCTTTCTGGCTGAATTGCTGTGACCAGTCCCACACCGGGGGGAACTGAAGAACTTTGTCCTTTCCCAGGGATATACTCTTACTCAGGGCAAAGTCCTGATATAAGAAGGACAGAAATGCAGATAAAGCGAGAGAAACTGGCACAGTCAAGAACAATAACAGAAGTTACTCACAAAAACTGTCGATCTTAATAACTAAAACAAAGAGAACAGAAGAATGCAGTCCACTAAGTGTCTCAAAAAGCTGACAGCATGTTGCCAAATCATCTTACCCTGCTGTGTTCAGCCCTTTGTCGTGGGCAGTTGAAAAGGAAAGTGCTGAACACAGGGACCCACATGCTGTCGCTCAGCACCGTGAGGTACATATCTGTGAACTCGAAGGCTGCTGGGTACTGCTCCATTAACTGCCATACACAGTTCAGGAACAGCAAAAACAGGGGAGACTGCACAAGAGAGGACAGAGGCTATACTGAACATACAGGTTCTCAGTTTTAACATTCAGTTATTAAGCATTTGGTGTTCGATTGGTTTTAAGAATTATCTATGTCCAAGTTATTAAGCAACATATTTAGTTGAACTACTTGTAGATGTCTTGTAGTAGTAGGTTTTAGTATCAACATACACAAAGCGAGACATCCATCAAGACTCAGCAGGTTAAAAGATATTAATCTAGCTTTGGTCTGTTCTTGACATTTCTGTTTTCTTGTGAAAACCAAAATGGTTTCTATGCACAAATTAATCACAGCTTTGCTCTAAATTATTCTAAACAACAGGTATTTTCATTTTCCATTCTTATACTAGTGTGTTCTAGGAAAAAATTTCCCTGTTGTTGTTAACACTGAATCAAAGCCAAACTGCATGCCAGCCATCTCATCACTCCTGCCCTTCAGGTCCAACTTGCTAGCTGTCTCAGGACTCCTGCAGTTCAGGGTCAGTTTGGTAGCTGTCTCCAGACTCCTACCTCCTCCTTGTCGTTCTTCTTCAAATGATTGCAGCGGTCGAGGAAGCGATGGCCAGCCATCACCCACTCCTTCTGCACCAGGCTCTGAAAACCTGCCAGACTCCGGCAATGAGGGTCACACATCAGCTGCACCAGAGACGCAATGATGCAGCTCAAATCCCGGTCTTCTTCTTCTGCAGGGAGAAGCCCATAGTTCAAAAATTACAAAAGGTTTCAGATGGACAGTGTTAAGAATAGCGGAGAGAGACAGAACCCTATTTTCTACTATTATTATAACAATAACACACAGATTTAAACATTCAGCAGCAACTCTGAGCATCTCTAACCTTGCAGAATGACAGAGGATTGTTTCCCTTCCAGCATGTAGATGACCTCCACTGCGTGCCTCAAAAATGCTCTAAAAAACATCACGTAGATTTTACTAATGGAACAGTTGTCGATAAATAAATGTTAATATACTGGCCATTACTGCTTGTGCACTAAATCAGGAGCTACAAAGGCATGACTTTCTGCATTCTGTAGTGGCATGCATGTCTATCCATCCATCTATTCAACACTATTCAATCTAACTGCGTTTCTATTCAGCATTTAAAAGATGCGGAAATAAAATATCAATTTATGGAAATATAAAATTATATTAAAATAATTTTCCTAATTGTGACCATTGTTATTTCAATCTTGAGCAAACTAACTGTGATCACTTTAGCCATTATCTGGCAGCCCTTCATGTAATAAATGCAACGACAAGAACGAGCATCTTATTCATCATCATCTACTCAGTTCAGTATTGGCATTTAAACTCCCACAGTGACTCATCTAAATAAAGGAAGGTGTCAGAGTGGTGCTGCCAGCACGAGGCTGTGAGAGAGCCAGCTAGTCATTTGGCAAATGTATGGTGTTTATTCATACCTGACGTATTCCATCCACCGTGAACTTTCCATGGACGACAGCCACTTCTCCTCAGACTCCTCGAAGGGCTCTACACACACAGACACACACAGACACACACAGACACACACAGACACACACAGACACACACAGACACACTTATACTCCCTTTCTCTGATAAACACAAGTTGAATAGGTATAAGAATGGGAGATTTTGGCCAGATGCTTTAGACAGTGCTCTGCGTCACCACCATTAAAGCACTAATGGAGGGAATATCTTTCAGGAAAAACAGTGTTCCTTCCTCCAGTACAGTTCCAAAGACTTGATAAATAGATGCCAAAGTACATTGAAGCTTTTCTGCTGGCTCGTATTCTGGCGGTAACACCTTAACAGGGACACTGTGTGTTGTTTTTTCCTTTAATTTGTCAACCCTCTGTATAATCAGTATTCCCTCAACAGCCATTAATTTTATTGATATAAGGCCAATCTAATTTTATTACAGAGATCTAGATTCTCTACAATCTGAAAGAGCATACAAATCCAGTAGAACCAAACTGCAGAACAGGGTTGAGTGATTCTGACAGGTGTTGGTCTATGAAACAGCTTCACTGACAGAAGTAATCATTTCTCTTTGATTAGAAGTAGAAATAAAATGATTGTAAACAAACTCTGTGATAAATATTGATGTGGCTAACCTGAATACTTCTAGATGAGTTGTTTTGCCTTTAACTGTAATATTGTACTAGCAACTGTGCAATTTTAAATAAAATAGCTGTATAAATCTGACAGCTGTACAGTATGTATGGTAGAAACACCATAGGTGTTGATAATTGCAGTAAATTACTGATGTCACTCAGGTGACAAAATGAGAAATATACTCTTAAAAATGATTTATGTCCAACATATTTTATGTAAGAAGCTAGATACATATTTTTTATTAGACTACTCTGAATGAACGAATGCAGCCAGAATCAGTAAGAAAAGCAGCTGTAGTCATATTGCAACAGCAGCATAATCCAGTGTAGTCTGTGTTTGCATCGGGTGCATTTCAGGCCTTTAACTTTCACACACGCCATTTGTGAGTGCAAACATACACGCTGTTAGTGTCGGTTCCTGTTTGCTGGGTGTCACCCACCTGCTAACTCTGCACATATGTGAGTGAGAAGCCAGGTCCATGACGTGTTTTCAGCAAAAATTACCAGTCTTTATACTAAGGGAAGGCTGACTTCAGTGATAAAACATTCTAAGGCAGACAAAGCTTGGCCGTGTTGTAATGCTTCTGTTGCCCTAATAAACAACTGGTATGGACATAACAGTGACAAACCTTGTACAAGGCAGCCGTGTAAGACAACGGTCTACAGCAGCTTTTCCAATTCTGACCAAGAAATCCAGTAAATCCAGTGTAACACCTTTTTCCATTTGGAAGCGACATGTCTGCACACATTGGTGTTTTCCTTGCTCTAACACACCCAACTCAGAAAGGGCTTGTTAATTAGCTAAGTAGTTTGTACACAAAAACAAGTATATCCAGGGTAAAGGGTAATCCAGGGTTAGGAACTACTTAGCTAAAGTACTGCCATAAACAGGACGTACATAGTACAAGTGCATAAGTATATAATCCATAAATTATGAGTGCCTTTTTTACGCACAGTTCCACAATAAGGCATAAATAGATTACCAGATTATTACAATTAATGATCACGTAGTCATAATCATCATAGTCATATTCAGGTGATGAGCTGGATTAGGTGTGTCAGGAACAGGAAAAACACTAAAATGTGCAGTGCATCAGCGCTGGAGCACCAGAAATATGAAAACACTGGGCCAGTTGAATAAGCTAGACATTTAAATCCTCTTTATATTCAAAGTGCTGTTCTGGAAGGCAAACGGAGAGGCTGAGAGTGAAAGCAAGGAGTTACTCTGCTCACCAATCACACAGATCTGCCGCAGCTTCACTAATGCAGTCTGGATCTCCTGGATGCTTGGCAGGCTCTTGTCCAAATCTGTCTTTAGCACGTTGCTGCGCATCGGGTGGCTTTTGATTATTGCGCTGCAAATCCTGTCACAATTCAGAAGTAGATTTGTCATCAGAAATATATATATATATATATATATATATATATATATATATATATATATATATATATATATATATGTATATGTGTGTGTGTAGGAAATCATAAACATGTTGTTGGAGATGTCTGAAGCGTTGTTTCAACTCAGACTACTTGCCAACTGGTTTTGTTTGTTGTGCCAAACGATTAAGTGTTTGAGCCGACATGCTCTTTGCAAGATTCAGAATAAATTGGAAACAGACACTTGCTATGCACCCGAGGAAAATAAATTCAGACTTCCTGCATTCCCACGGCCTATTATCTGAAATCTGCTTTATTTATTATGTTTATGCGAAATGTAAAAGAACAGATCCTCTCCTCTCCTCTCTCTCCCCCCAACATGTTCCCTTATCACCTCACCTATGGCCACTCTCCATACCTTTGATCTAGCTTCCTCTGCTGCTGGGGCTCAGTGATGCTGGACATACGAACCAGGGCACTCCCATTGGGGTGATTCCAGCACCATAACTACACACACACACACACACACACACACACACACACACACACACACACACACACACACACACACACACACACACACACACACACACACACACACACACACACAAAATTAGTTTTATGGTACAAGCCAAACATTGCTCCTTGTACATAAGTAGCTGAAATTGAAACCCTTAATAAAACAGTAATTTAAATGATGTGTATCATTTAAACTACAAATTGATGACACACTCTCTAGCTTGGCTTTTTTGGCTCATTAAGTTGCACTTTCTCTCACACTTGACATTAAATGGAGAGCACTTCGTAACTAAGGACAGCAATGAAGGCAGGGACAGCGAAGCTGTGCACTCACCGGGAGACGCTGAGCTTTAAAGTAACAGGCGTACTGCTTCAGGTCCTGATCTGCCAAGGAAGATGGAACCACAAAGAACTCTGGGAGACTGGGGAATAAGACACAGCACCCTTTTAAGACCGTAAACAAGACAGACAAGATTACTTTCACTGTTAGCAGCCAGCAACAGGATAAAGAGAGGGACTGTGAGGCCGTGGTAAAGTGTCTGTCACTAAGACTGTTTCTCTTTGTCCTTATTAAAAAAAAAAAAAACACACACACACATGCACTGTGTAAGTATTGCTCCTAATCTTAACTGGTTCTAACTTTGGGAAATGCTAATTACAATTTTACAGTAAGCAACTAGTTAGGTTACACTTTATTACAGCACAAAATACAGAGTGCAACTTGTCCATACAGCTGACGAAGTTTAAAAACCCTTCATCAGCAAGCCTTTTCATCAGTAATTTTGTTGTTGCAAATATGAGCGAGTTGTCAAATGGCTAAATCAAACAAATAACTGTGTAAATCCAAGCACTTGTATTGGACTAACTGGATGGTCAGTGGTAACAACATTCACTGAAATGAATTCTCCCTTTCTGTTGTCAAGTGGTGTCAAGTTCTAGCTCTTTTTGGGGCTAGTTCACACGTAATGGAAAAACGTTCTTATGTTAATGATGTTCGTTTAAAAGTTTGTCAGTAGCAACAGTGAAACGTTGTCAGGCATCACAGATGGAGCTGTTATATAAGCTTGTGATAAGCCTGTTGCATAAGGTAATGTTTTCATTAAAAGAAGATTTATGTACATAATGAGCTAGACTTACCCTAATTTTTCCTAATCCTAATTTCTCCAATAATCCACACTGTTTGGAAAGTAATATTCAGTACATGCTGTATGTGTCCACATACACACACAAACCCACAGACAGATGCAGAGACACACACACACACACACACACACACACACACACACACACACAATCACACAAAGACACACAGACACTGAGGCACAGGCACATACATGCACAGGAGCGCACACACGCACACAGGCATGCACACACGCAGGCGCACACACCTGGGGGACACCAAATAATCCTCATTAATGGCGCACACTCTCCATTCTGAGGCACCAGTGCGTTTGATCTCTCTGTCCCAGTCAGAAGAGGAGTCAAACATGGCTGTCTGCACACGCTTCCCCAAGTCCACTCCATTCACCTTCTCACCTACACACACAAAAAAGTAAAAAATTACTCGCTCTAGGCCTACATAAAGTGCCCTACTGATCTTGTTTGCCAGCTCATTTGTGGGAAATGGAGTGAGTCTGCCAGCGTGTGTGTCTGTGTGCTTGTGTTTGAATTACCTGAGGAGCCGTAGAAGCATGTACCAACGTACTCAAACCCAAACAGCAGTTGACTGTCGGCTGGATGGGAGTAGTGTGCAATAGCAAGGCAAACCTGCAGCACAGGAGAGACACATGATCTCAAACAGGGCTTCATAATCTCAACAACGAGCATTACATAAAAAAAAAAACATTAGTTTAATCAATCTTCTTAACTGTACTTAAATCATCGCTGCATTATTTTTAGAACTTTGCTGACATACGACTGCACAACAGGGGCTCAAATAAACTTTGTATTTACAATTACCAATCAATGATTTGTCTAAATTAGGTATAAAACAGATTTAATGTATAGCCTGTATAACTTTAAATCAACAGAAAATAGGCCTTTCTTTCACATTTTAGATTATAAGTCTAGATCATTCATACACATTTATCTTTGAATTAAAATTTTAAAAAAAGATCCACAGGCACATTGAGTAAATTTTTTAAATGCTAAATATAAAAATATTTAGATATTGGATGGAGGATGGATGTATAAACAAGCAAGTGTCCACAGTATGCAACCGAACAGAGATAAGAAACATGAATGGACAGATTGTGATTCAATGCACCAGAGTCAATAAAACCCGATATCTTGTGTTAGGCTATTAGCTAACTTCAGCTATGCTCACCATTATTACGGTCCATCAAGGCAGCATTAGCAATATCCATAAACAACTTTATTTCATACACCATTTCATTCATATCACATATTCACCGCAAAAATAGCCACACCAGCCGACCACCAAGAAAGAAAAAAAGAAAAAGAAAAAAATTCAAACAGGTCTACGAAGTAGGATTTATTCAAATCTCTCTCTTTCATAAGGAACACCTGTCCCTCAGTTCTTCTGTTTATTCATTCGTAATGGATTTTGCTGCTACAGGCTTTGAGCCAACCACGGAAACATTCAACAGTCCAAGTCGAATTCTGGCTGACCAGCAGACCTGCCTTCACTACAAACCCTGGACATTTAATGCAAGGAATTTATTTTCACAGCTGAGATGTTCAACACAGCTGAGCTTTTAAATCACTCGTGTTCTCTGATGTTCTGACGCTAGGCATCCAAAAAAAAAAAAAAAAAAAAAGCTCCATTTTTAAATTGTGAAAAAACTCAATGTAAAGCTCCATTTTTTAATTGACGCTAAACTAGCGTCAGAACAAGTATTGACTGACAGAAGTTTTAGACAGGTGAAAATGAAATGTCAAGTAATAATCAATCATCAATCAGGCATTCTTTTCTGACTATTTGGCTCATCTTGCTGTCTGTCTGGAGGTTGAGACAGTACAGACAGGAGGCTTTCAGACTCTGTATAGAAACACCAGGGTGGAGAATAGCGTGCACAGAGAATGGTGTCGGTGGTTATGACATCAAAAAAAACTGCACAATGTATGTTATTCATGCAGGACGGAGACGAGGCGCAGTCACTTGTGTGGCTGCACGCGCACACGTGTGTGTGTGTGTGTGTGTGTGTGTGTGTGTGTGTGTGTGTGTGCGGAGCTGTGCAGCTCTGTAATTTCCTCAGCATAATAAGCTATTACATTTTGGCTTCTTTCCATCTGTCACAAAGAAAAACATAGACCTCCCTTCTTTAGCTGTATGCAGTAATTACACTCAACCCCCTTCGCCAGACACGGGAGGCGTGATTATATCCCACATAGCCATTCCACTCTGACAAAGAAAACACACATGCACACTAAACCGAAGAAAAAACAGACAGACTGAAAACATGAACAGGGCTCTGACAGGTGCAACTGCACATAGAGGTATTCAAATCAATGGAATGAAACATCAGAACACCTGAAAGTCAGGACCTGAGCTAGATATTTCACTGGTTCTACAGATACAGTGGCAGCTTAGATCACCACAAACTGAGACGGATTTCCAGAAGGGACGTACTCATAAGATACGGAGTATCAATATCAGACACATACTGAGGTCATTCAAAAATAATACATATATACACACACACTCACCAATTATCTAATTAGCCATAAAATCATGCAGAAACAGATCAAGAGCTTTAGGTAATGTTTACATCAAACATCAGAATTGGGGGGAAAAAATGTGATCTTAGTGACTTTGAGCGTGGTATGGTTGATGGTGCCAGAGGTGGTGATTTGAGTATTTTAGAAATTGCTGGGCTCCTGGGATTTACACACTCTAGAGAGTGTTGTAAAGGACGGTCAAATTTTCAGAGAGCAGCAGATCCGCAGTCAGAAATGACCTTGTGGAGAGAGGTCAGAGAAGGATGGCCTGAATGGCAACACAAATAACCACTCTTCACAACTGTGCCGAGCAAAAAAGCATCTCAGCACCCTTGGGGAAGATGGGCTACAACAGCAGAAGACCACATCAGGACCTACTCCTGTCACTCAAGAATAGGAAATCAAGGCTACAGTGGGCACAGGCTCACCAAAACAACAGATTGGTAAAAGGTTGAAACCTTTGGCACTAGAAAACTTTGAACTTTGAATTATTTAATCAGATGTGTATAGGGACCTGTTCATGACTAGCACAAACAAGAAATAATGGTATTTTAGGGTAGGCCTAGCAGCACATCATAGCCTATAAACAATCGGGTGCAACTTCACTGAGGTTTTTAGCAAACATCATCACCAAACATAAGCCAGTGAAGCATTCCAGTTATCTCAAGTTGGTGTACAGTGAATACAATTCCAAGTTCTGTTGTTTCCTGTTTGAGTTATTATTTGTGAATGCGCATTAGAAAAATGCCTGTGAGGGCTTGCATTAAGTAGAAAGCTTGCACTGAGTAGGCTGTCTGTACCAAACTGGTATCGGGTATCGCTCGACACTCAGAGATCTCATAGCAGCCTTTAAAATTCTGTGATGGCGCCAGCACTGTGAAAGGCGTCATACTTATTGCTTAACAATTTAATAATTATTTGATGTAGACATTTTGTTTAAATTGCATCTTGTAACAAGGGTCTGTGGTTTAATGCGGAAAAAAATCCAATTGGAAAACCACTCATAGTTCCACAGTTTAGCAGTGAAAATATATGCTTTTTGTTATTTTATTTGGATTATAAATTGTATTTTTATTCATATGCTGTCTTATTTTTAAGGCAGAAATTAGTAGGCCTACAGCTTTCAAACAAGACCCTTTTGACCAATCATATGTTTTGTTATTTACTCCCTACAACAATCATAAATCTAAAAACAATCAAAAAGTACAGCTGAAGGAAATGCCTAGAGTTATCACTAGCAGCAAACTGAGTAGACAATTCACCGTAGTGCTTGAAAAATGACCATAGCATTGTAATCACTCACACGTGCTGTGTGAACACTATGCTTTCTGGCTGTGTGTGTGTTTGTGTGCCGGTGAGCTACATTCTGCTTGCCATACACGTAAGCTCCACAGATCAGCATTCTGTCCCGGGGGCTTCCGAGAGGCTCTGGAACGGAACTGCAACACAAATGCGTCAGTGTTTGCTGAGCGATCAGAAAGTGAGCCCCGTTCCTCAATGGCCTTTTTGTTCCTCTTGTTTTCCTGCTTTTCGCGCCCCCATCTCGCCTTCCTTCACATATTTCTCAGAAGCTGGCAGACTCGACTTGAGTCAAACTCCGCCACCTCGCTTTTGCTTTCCTGCTTCTGCATCTCCCACCCTCCCTCTTCCACTCGTCTTCACAAGCTCTGGCAATCTTACTTGCTCCCAGCGTTTGTTGGTTAAGTCCAGGTGAAAAAGTACTTCACACATGGTATGTGAGTCACTACTGCCTTTTCCCATTGCTCAAAGGAAACAAGCGTTTCTTTCCGCTTTGAGAACACGTAACCACTCTCTAACTCGGGGGGGAAAAATAGCATTTCATCCTTCCTCACAATGACTAAGAACCATTCCTAACATACTGTGGAACTCTTTCATCCCTGCTCTGAGTCAGGCTGAAGGAATGGCCAATCAGAAGCTGTTATGCTACAGGAATGATGAAACGGAGATTGTTATTTGCTTCTGTCAACTGGTGAGTCAGGGGTACTGTGAGGAATGTTTATGTTAATTTTACACAAAATTCTCCAGGCAACGGCAGCTGTTATGAAGCAACCAGACGGCCTTGGTGGGGTAGTGTGAGTCACAGAGCATGGGTCTCCCTGTGTGAATAGACCTTCCAACATGAAGCATTCCTCCCCTCATATTGGTCTGAAATATAACATAATGGAAATACATTTCTTTAAATACTTTACTTATATGAAAAAGAAAGCTTTTGGAGGGTTTAATTAGCACATTCTTCTGCTCAAGTCCATTTCAAGAGAAAGGAGAAGAAAGAAGGACAAAACAGTAGAAAGAAAAAAAAAAAGAAGACAGCTGAACCCATATATCAAGAGACCTTAGAACTGAGAAACAAGCAAAGCCTACTTTAGGACTGGAAGACAGATATGCTAAACAAGTTTCATAAATTGGACATTTTTTCAAGTAAGGAAAATGAACATTTGGGCCCCAGACAGGCGTGTAGGCTGGAGAAAAGCACTGGCTCGTCTTCATACACAGACAGTGCTTATTTCAGCCACACACTGCTAGCCAGATGGAGAGGCAGGATGAAGGAAAGAGTGACTGAAGGAGCACACAAACTGTAATCCACTCCATTCCACAGCCTCTCAAGAGCAGAGAAAAAGGACCCGACTTGTCTTTTTTGCTGTGTCACTGGACAGCTCAATGCACTATTTCAGGAGAAAGCTACAAAGTTGCTCTGTGTCATTAGCTGGGCAACCATGAGAGGAAGCAAATATTTACAATGATAACTCAAAAACTATAGCTCACCTTTTATCTGTATGATTATCATCAGCTGAGCTCTAAATCCTCTTTTACACTAATCCACTGCACAAATCATAAGGTGTATGTGGTGTATTTGTTTGGTTTAAAATGCACCATGTGTACGAATGCATAAATTCTCAGAAGCATGCTGGCATTCCATCAGCATGACTTTAAATTTTATGCGTGCGAGTGTGTGTGCGCGCACGCGTACCTTCTTGGCACTCTCGGGTCCAGCCTCATCGAAGCGGAAGCGGACGATCCGGAAATCCTTGCAGTACAGGATTAACTCAGTGGGATTAAACTTTAGCTTCTTATTGGAGCCCAGAACCTTCTGCTTACCCTTTGCATCATTCACTGTGGAGAACAACAGAAAAACACATTAGCACCAACGTGTGAGAAAACACATACTCACACAACATGTATACAAACGCACACCATGGCACTGAAACAACAGCAATAAAATGGACCTATTACAACTATTACATCTGTAAGCATTCAATACTATCATGCAGATCATTAAAAAAGTAGTAATAAACAGGGAAAAAAAGGAAGTCCTCTCACTGGGCCAAAATGGCTACACACAAAAATAATGTTCTGTGGGCTGAGGACAGAAACCAAGTTACTCAGTTCCTCATTTTTGAATTCTCATGAATTTATCACATCCTAGACCACAACCC
The DNA here is from genome assembly GCA_022985145.1 of Pangasius djambal. Lineage (NCBI taxonomy): Eukaryota > Metazoa > Chordata > Actinopteri > Siluriformes > Pangasiidae > Pangasius > Pangasius djambal. Next base: position 10,906,837 of record CM040999.1, on the reverse strand, counting down.
TTTAACAGCCAAGCAGCAGAGTTCCTAAAAGACAGTGTATGTTCAAACTGTTCTTAGACGGGTTATTTTACAGTGAAATGGCTGCAATAATCAATCATGATAACACAATAAATGTTTGTAAATTAAAGTTTATTCATTTGTATTCTGAAACTTCATTTGAAGTCCAAACAATAAAAAGAGAAATGTTGCAATTTTGCTGCAATTTTGTAGTAGTCAGTGTGGCATTTTGGGTGGGAAATTAAAGTCTACAAAGACTGGACAGATGTGAACAGATGATTATTTCAGCTGCACAGTCTGAAATATGGTCTTATTACAGCCCAAAAAATGTAGTTTCTCCTGGGCCATGGTGCAATACCCAAAAATATAGGGGCACAGCACAAAGGACTACATAAAATGACATCGTGAAACAGATATAAGCACAAGAAACCAGAGAGCTGCACAAAAAATATGTTTGATCAAAATCGTGATCTCAATTCATTTCTGTAACTTGATTCAATAACTATCCCCGTGACAAATAACCATAGACGCTGTACCACACTTGGCGAGTCTACAGAAGAAAAAAAAGGGAGAGACAACAGCAGAAAGCTTAGCTGTGTGTGAATTTTAAAATGATCCAAAAGCCAGCCTGTAGTGAGAAGGAACTAATTTGTTTAATATTATGGACTGAATTTTAAATTCCCAGTTATCAAACAATGCCTAAATCGATGAAATGAGTGAATGAGGCGTTCGCAGTGTCTCTCAAAACAAACCAGTGAGGCATTTTGCATTGAGCGTGTTTATCAAACCAGATTTTCGTGGCCTTCTTGTTTCACTTTTGCAATTTTCTTATGAGCCGCTCATGATAACGCTGGTTAAATAAGTAGTCTTGTCAGTGGTTATGTGTTACTGCTTTCCTTTTAACTTTGGGAGGACACACTGCAATCTTAGCACCACGATATGATTAAATTCTGCTAGTTTATACTAAATTGCAGTTATTTGCAGAGTTGCAGAGTAGACCAAATGCTCCGGGACCTTCTGCCAGACGGTGGAGTAGAAAAGAGCTTTAAAGGGGAGGAAGGGGTCATTCATAATGCTGGTTGCTTTGCAAATGCAGTGTTTATTGTTACTGTTTTTACTTCATCTACTATAGGGAGTTACACTGTGTCAAGCAAAAGTGAATATATAGATATATATAGAGAGAGAGTTAACTGTAAGTCATATGAAGTCTTAAAATGTCAGGGCATATTTCTAGTTTTGGCTTTCATGCATTAGAGGAACAGTATGATGGGTTTTCAGTGGCCCACACTCCACCTTCACTCTGGCAGCCTGACCATGAAAAGCACTCACTATGTTTTTGCCAAGCCTTGAGTCGCTCATAATGGACCTTTGTTTCAGGCACACAGACAGCAGGGAAAATCACACACACGCACACATGCACGCAGTTTCATGCTCTATCAGTTCGACACAGGGCTTCAGGCCTTGGGGGGCTAAGTCAGCAACGAGCGGCGGCAGCGATCTAACATAAACAAGCTTAATCCCAGCCAGGCACTGCAGCTCAAGGCCACGGTCTGGACCAATGATCTCATCAGCAGGTCATCTTAAAACAGTTTGGCTAACGGGGAGGGAAAGCCCATCATCCAAACAGGTTGTGATGCAATATTCTCCTGTCAAACTGATGGCTTTTTTATGTTGTGGAATGGGGTTTCACGGTTTACATTTGTTTATTAGTTTAGATTCTTCCGTTAGCCCAGAACAAACACTTTTGGGGAAAAAAATGACCTACACAGTAGTGTCAAAAAGAAGCAGGGGTGCAGTAAGTGAGAAATAGTAAGACACAGAATCTTTACTGGATGGTCAGATTTAGACTTAGGTCTGAATTATAAACAAACAAAAGACAATTTTCTGTTTGCTTTCACAATTCAAAGGCTATGAAAAGATGGCACTAGAAAGTATGATGAATAGGAGGCTCCAGATAGACTCTACAAATAGTTACATATAGTCTGGTTCGCATGAAGCCTCATACCTGACAAGTCAAACATTATAACGCCAGCTATAATAAGGCAAGCGGGAACTTGAGCAGCACCATTTCCAGCCTCTGACAGTGAAGCTAAACATCAGCCCTTTTCAGCTGGGAACATGAGGGAAATAAGATTAATTGTATAATAAGGCAACTGAAGTGTCCATTAGCCACTATACCTAGAAGACACACTTAAGGTCCAGTCATATTAGCATTTTGACAGCACAATTTCACAAGTGAAATTACATTCATTTAGCTGCGATCAGTGGTTTCGCATCACACATGTCTGTAGCAAAGAAATTAGGTCAGTAGCTACAAATAAACAGCTGCAGGGCTAAAAGATGTAATATTCCATGATGAGTGGGAAATTAACATGGAGGCACAGGAGCTTAAAGTTACTGAGATCATCTTACCAGTCACGACCTGCTCCACACATGCCAGCGGGACATCGTGTTCTCCCAAGAGGCGGTGGACACACTGGAACCTCTGAACAAGAAATCAAACAACGTCTGAACACACTGTGATCAATGAGAGTTAAAATATTATGCAATTCTTCTTGTCCCTGTCTGAGAAATACACATATAATCCTTTAGAGTTGTCCTTTAGAAGGACCAACCTTCTCCCAAATAGACAGTCACAATACTGTGAATGTCAAGTATAGCAATACTGTACATGTTTTACTACATATACAGTACTGTATGACTGAATATGCTTATTAACCACACCATTAAGGAAAATCAACCTTAACTGAACAAGAGAAACACAATCTGACTAAATAAATTAGCTAATAAATAAATTAGCCAAGAATTGACTCTCTTAATTGGGCTGCGCAACAATCATTACTGCAATACTGACCTTTAAAATACTGATACTTCAGAAGGCTGCAGAATGCAAATGAGTCTACAGCCCATAAAACATTTAGGAACTGGTAATAATGCAGGGCAATCGTTACTCAAGAAAACGTAATTTAAGTACACATGCTGCGTTACAGCATTTTTGTCCAAGTCACGCACCTCTCAGCTGATTTCTTTTGATCATACTGTGAAGCTCTGCCGATATTACATAACTGGTCAATCAGTAAATAAAATGGTATGCCTTACAGATTTCTCACTCGAGTCCAACAGCAGAATAACCAAATGATGGTTAATCATTTTCTTACTTTGTTCTGGATCCATTTACACAAAAACACTGTAATAAGCAGCTCTTGAAATGATTCACAGACATGCACAGGAGGCAAGGCAAAAGCCTCTGAAAATCAATGACTGAAAAAAAACTGTCGGATTGTGTAGGTTGCTATTGTTATTTCTGTCTAAAGTGTCTGCTGATAGCACACAGTAAACACAGGGAGGGGGGGAAATGCTCTTTAACAAGTTATGCAAGAGCCCCACCCTACAAATATCTCAAAACAAGTCATAAACCAGGCCTACATTTCACAGTGCAGACAGTGGACTGTAGTTTACAGAGTTTTCCACAAATATGAAATACAGGCCTATAAGGATGTGAGGAACTATTTTATTAAGAGTTATACTCTGTCTCTCATTACAGCTCGACTGCAGTGAGGTCTGTTACCTCTCTCACACCCTCGCCACTCTCTTTCTAACTCACCTGTCAGTTGGACTCTTGTAACGGATAAGACCACTTCGTTTTATGTTTATCATTATTGTAATTTTAAACTCTTCTCATACATGCAGTTCTTGTTAGCATTCTGAACACCACTCATCACAGTATGAAGGTAGGTATTTTGTGTAAGTGAAATGGTCTACACACTCTTATAGCAAGTCTCCATTCATGACACCATCTGTAATAATACGAGCAACCTTTAACACTCTGGTAAAATGGCAAATTAAGGAAACTGAATGATTTTAGTACTGCTTCATTAATAAATACTGTATTACATTATGTTTGAATATTAAATATAATATTAATATTATAACACTTCTGCAGTAAAGGACCAGTTGAAGCTTTAATTGATCAAGGTTTAATTATAGTTTAATAGCCAGTTGACAGTTACATAGGCTACCCTTTGTTTGTGTTTTTGGTATTGGTTAGTATTTTGGCATTTGGGGTTTGAAGTGATATGAAGTGGCTTTCGGCACATTTGGCAACCCTGCTACTGAAGAAATGCAATCACAAGCGGTCATCCATCTTGGCTGTCCACTTGTGATTGGATCTCTTTCTCCCTCTCTCCATAATCCAGAGCTACATTCACAGCCAAATTGTAAACAAACAAAGTGCTTTGCTTCACTTTAACAGAATAATAAATAAAATGTTTTTTAATGGAATGAAATATACCTGGGCTATATAAATAAAAGTTTCACCTTTCTGTAATAAACACTGCATTATTATGAGTCTACAGCTAAGATGGTGGGTTTCAGCCCCAAGATTTTGATAGTTAATAGCCCGTTTATGTTGATTAACCCTAGTGCTTGAAATAATTAATTCACACATCATGGTATTTGAGACAACATGAAATAATGTGGTTTGATACAATGAAAATAGTTACTCTGTCACAAAGAAGTGTCTAGAAAAAGAGTAATACATAGCCTACTTAATAGCTAGCTAACAGACTATTTGTCAGTTATCAAGAAACAAATGCTTTGCTAAGCCTGAGAAAGAGCACAGGGAGGCTAAAGAGTTGTATTTTATTAAATAATGAGTATTAATACATTCTAGCACTGGGGCCATGCTAGTAAGAACACTAACCTGACTACACACGACACAGTATATGTGCATTGGACTACACTTAAACAGATCCTAATAGGGTCATGTATAAATGGGTCCTTATTGTAGCACAGACATCTTTAAATAAATAAAGTCGATTGAAATATTAGACACATTAGTCAAATGGTTAAGAGCTTCAGTTATTATTCACATCAATCATTAGTGACTTTGAACATGGCATGGTTGTTGGTGCCAAACAGGCTCGTATTTGAGAAACTGCTGATCTCCTGGGATTGTAATCCACGACAATCTCTAGAGTTTGTGCGTGGAAACTTCTTGTTGATGAGAGAAGTCAGAAAAGAATGGTTAGAGTGGTTCTAGCAGACTGGAAGGCTTTGTTAACTCAAATAACCACTCTTTACAACTGTGGTGAGCAGAAAAGCATCTCAGAATGCATAACATGTCAAACTTTGAGGTGGATGGCCTACAACAGTAGAAGACCACGTGATTCCACTCCTGCCAGCCAAAAACAGAAATCTGTGGCTGCAGTGGGCACAGGCTCACCAAAACTGCCCGGCTGAAGTTTGGAAAATGTTGGCTGGTCTAATGAATCTTGATTTCTGCTGCAACATGCGGATGGTAGGGTCAGAAGGCATCAACAGCATGAATCCATGGACCCAACCCGTTGTGTCATCAGTTCAGACTGGTGGCTGGTGGAGGTGGTATAATGGTTGGGGAAAGTTTTCTTGGCACACTTTGGGCCCCTTAACCTCAATCAAGCATTTGAAAGACACAGTCTTTCTGAGTACTGTTGCTGACCATTTGCATCCCTTCAAAGCTACAATTACAATTACAAATACAAATACAAAGCAAACTCTCAAACTGGTTCCATGAACATGACGATGAGTTCAGTATACTTCAATGGCCTTCCCAGTCCCCAGATCTGAATCCAACAGAACACCTTTTGGACGTGTTAGAATGGGAGAATCACAGCATAAAATTGTAGCTGACAAATCTGCAGCAATTATCTTAGGCAATCATGTGAGCATGGATCAGAATCTCACAGGAATGTTTCCAATACCTTTTGAAATGCACACTACGAAGAACTGAGGCTGTTCTGAGAGCAAATGGGGGTCCTACCTAGTATTAGTATGGTTGCATATAACTACATATGGACTACTTTATTAATTGATTTCTTGCTTACCTGTCGTGGCAAGGAGTCATGAGTAACGAAGGACACCTTGAAGTTGGTGCAGATGAGCTTTCCCCACAGGTCATCTTGACTGCTGTCTGCCCCAATGCACTTCCGCACAAAGTTTGCCTCGTTTACCACAATCTCCCCTGTGGAGAAGCAGCATGGGCATGAATCAGAAGAACATCCAAAAGTCACATCAAGAAATGAGTGAAAGCAGACCATAAACAGATCAGAGAGAACAGCAGGAGAGGGATTTTTATAACCTTTAGGCTATATAATGCAGAAAACCCTTTTAGGTGACATAACACTATAGCAGCATTTCTCAAACCTGGTTTTCCAGTTTCCCTCAAGCACTACCTTACTGTTTTCCCTGCTCAAGTACAGGCACATGAATTACTTGTTATGTAGCTGACAGGTTGCACCAGGTTACAGGAGCAAGAAAAATACCAAAATATGAGATAGCGGAATGCTTGTCAAGCAGAGACGGCAAACACAGCTATAAAGACAAAGCTATAAAGCTATAAAGACAAAGACAGAGGTCCGTACTGTGAAGAGAACCAGGTTAGGTCAAGTCAGTGATGTCTTGTATAAAGCGTACATTTTACTCATTTCATATCCTAATCCAACACAGTGGAAGCAGAATACTGTCTGCCATCAAATATGGCTGAGACAGAGAAGTCTGTGTGTCCTTTATGTCCTGTGTCTTGTTCAGGTTCCCTAGGTGAAGTGTAAACTATCCGCTTTCTCCCACTGACAGGTGATATGTGCATTCCTGGGCTTGGAGGGCAGAGTTAATGAGCCTGCTGTTCCAACCCTGAGTCAGGAATCTACTGCTACAATGGAAATACCTCAGGCTGGGACAGAAACTGAGTGGTAGAGTCTGACCTCACTACGCCTCTGGAGCTTAACATTTCACTACTATAGCAAACTTCAGCAAAAAAATAAAAATAAAAAATTCTGCTTAACAGTGTCTCTGTCAATCTGTCCCTGTATTTTCTTGCTCAATCAATCATCTAAGAACCTTTCAATCCTTTCCTGAGAACCAATCACACAACCTGGCAGATTTGCACATTGTTAAAATTAGTACATGGTGAAATTTGCTTGTGGGAGGCACATACATGCCAGTGCTTGCTACCTGTATTGACTGTCAGCTGGTAATTCAAATTACCACTGATTTTGCATGCACAAGCTGGAACACATCAGCATGGATCAGTAAATCAAGGGAAGTGGCTGTCTCATACTCTTTTCCATGCAGCAATGAGCGCTGCACAGAATATACACATCACACAATTTATATGAGGTCACTGCTGCAATAAAGCACATATTGACACACTTCACAACAAGGAGTAACTAATGAGCAACTTATGTAACTAATGTATCCTTGTGAAATTCTTTGTAAATGTTAAATAAAACACTTTTGAGCTTGTTTTTCATAACATGGTTCTAATATTTTGTTGGTGCTTTGTTTGCAAAATGTTAGTCCTGCAAGACAGACCTAGAACCTGGTCCAGTCTGTTGATAAACATGGCCAGGAACCTCTTACTATCACAGAAAGAGGCTGTTTGAATGACTCTAAACGGCCAATCAGATTGCAATCTTCAAGATTCTGTAGCTTGTGGCCAGAAATGTGTACAAAATATATCTCTGTGAGCCATGGACACAGCATCTGAGGCTGATCCTAGCAAAAGACAGCATAGTTAGTTTGCTACCTCATTATACATGTAATGTATTATTAAAAAAAAAAAAAAGTCGTAACGTGTGTTTTGCCACAGGGCTCATCCCTCTGGGACACCCATAGCTCTGAACTGAGCAGGTATTACAGCACAATGGGAGCCAGTGAGTCACTGAGCTGAATCTGATCCAGCAGTTTGGATCATGGAGCATTGTGGGAGAGTTCATGCAAATCTCAGTTTGTGGTAGGCAAATCAGCACTGGCATCTGGGACAAACATCTGTGCAATTTCCCCTGAGAAATGAGGTCTAACTTAACTTTTTTTGCGTTTGTATGTGTGTGTGTTTTCACAAACTTGAGTTCATCAAAGACAGGTGTAGCCGCGTGTTTGTAGGTCTTTAAGGATCTGTGGGGCATGAACACTGTGGCCAAAAAACAGACGGATTTGCTGGGCTCCTCACCATTTCATTTATATTTTCATGTATTTCAACATAACTTTTATAACTGTAAGAGGTTTCCTTCTTGTATTAGGCATGATATTATGAGCATTGATTGATATTCACTGAGGCACTCTGATAATATTTCACAGACAACTCACTTAGCCATTAGCCAGATGTACAGCTATCAGCAATGGAACCCATTGTTCTCAATGCTTTGGGTCCACACACTAAAAGTTTAAAATTTTCAAAAAGAGAACTACTACTAATGTGGAATCCCGCAGGTGGAGACGGCCTGTGACAAAGCATGCTCTCGCCTAAAACACTCGAAATGATCTTTTCTTTTAACAATGCCCTGTTTCTTAGATTGATTTATTTAAAAACTGAACAAGCATTACAACAGAACATGAAGTTGACCCCAAGATGTCTCCATTTGCGTCAAAACACTTGCATCTGTTTGTTGAACTACTTGGTAAAAAAAATATTTAATTTGCAAATCCAGCAAATCCCAAGGACCTGAAGCTACATCTCTCTGGCAGTTTCTTGGAACACATTCATTTCCTTTCCAAGAAGTCCACATCGGATCCAAAAGAAGGAAGAAGAGCTTGTATTTCTGTCTTTCTGTCTTGGGGAATGCAAGGGGGGAACCATAAACAGAAATAGTGCGAGGGTGTGGCTCCCACAGCTGTAAGTACTTCAGTTTTAAGGAGAAGAAGAGTGTTTGTTAGCAGCAGAGGCCCGTAGAGCCCAGACCTACAATGCCAGCTGGGACTCTTTAGAGAAGGGTACTGCAGTCCAGGACATAATTCAACACTGGACATGTATTGCTTTTATGTCCTCTATTTATTACTGCTTGTGTAGTCCTGTGTCAGTGCTAGTTTTTCATTATACTTTATATTTGGGCATATTGTCACGGTCATAAAAAAAAAAAAAAATTACTACAACTCTGTTTTAGTAGTATTTTCCTTTTTACCCCATGCCAGTTGCCCCTACATTGTACAGTTTCATGACAAATGGCCTGATAGAAAAGGTCCAAGTTCATTTAAACAATGTGGTTATGCCTTGAGTTATCTCCAAGTACATTTCACAGCTGCCAAGCTTTACAGACCACCTTTAATTTGACTTCGATCAAAATATCAAAAACAAAAAAAATGAGAAAGTCTGGTTACTCTTTCATACTCTCCTTCATTTTATACATTACATATATAGATGTATACATATAGCCTAGACACAGCCTTCTCACTGGATAACTGGGCAAGGAGGAAAAAAAACAAACAAACCTGGAGAACAGGCCAGTCTTACAACTTTGTTAAAATATAATGTATAGTTCAAGAATGGTCTCGCCTTATCAGTAACTGAAATCAGTTAGATTTACCACTTCCTGCTGCTATTTAGTCCACCTGCATATGTAATTTTTAATATTTAATGTTTAAGCAAGAGAAAATATTCCTCTTGTGCAAAAGCAAACTTGGATAATAAAGCAATAATTATTATGGAAGCATTTCTCACAATGTTATTTGCCCATATCGCTTGTTTATTCATGCGACTTCATGCCACTTCAAAGAAGACGAGAATCTCTCGTCTGGTTCCACTAAATACCCACGCACCCCCTCCAAGTTTCCTCTTCAGCTGACATGTTGGTTTGCTTGTTTATAGGTATTGCTTGCTCTCAGACTTTTGAGCGTGCGTAGGGGGTGGGGATGTTGCCTAATCAGCAGCCTGGCCTCCTGCTCTATTAATTAGTAGCCCCAGGCTGCTGATGTGGCAGTAAAGATGGCAGCATTACAGTGCATTCAACTTAACATATCACAAGTGTGTCTGATGAGGCCTTTTGGCCATGTTATCACAAGTACTTCAAGTGTAACATTACTACAACAATGATTCAGTCATTTAAAAATGGCTTTCGCCTGATGGAAAGTGTGAAGCGGTAATTAAAGGAGTCTGCTGAGGGTCAGTAAAAGTTCACTAGAAAGTCAGTGAAAATGGTAATGTACACACAAAATTAGTATTTTGGTCACATCTGTAACAAAATATTTGCATTCTTTGATTAAAAAATAAAATAAAATCTAGCATCTGGATGGTGAGACAAGTGCTCGGATCAACATATACTAAGAATGTCTGATTTTCAATACAATACTGAGATTAACTAACTCAGCCTACTCTCTGCAAGCCTGTGGAAAGTAACGTGAAATGTCAAAGTCATGACAGCAACACGCATTAAGAAAATGTATATCCGCATTCTCACATGCATGTTCTTTGTTGCACTCTCTATGGTCCTTGATATGGGAAGAATACCAGCACTATAGTGCAGCTACCTAAAGAATGAGTCCTGCTGTGTTGTTTTATGTTTAACATGCATGCTGTTAGAAAGTGTTACATAAGGTGATAGTTTCATGAGCTACATGGTTATTAGAATGTAGTCTAACAAGTAGGTTTCCTTTTTCACATTCCCTTCATGCAGCCTATTTCATGTTAAGGAAGTGGCAAAGTCTCTATTTGTTCTAAGACAGGAATTTAACGGTCATGTGACTTGTCATGTTATCTACTAAACACAAGCCATATTTATGTTCATTGTAATTTTACTGCATAGTAGCACACTATGACTTGAATCTTTTCTGGAAGTTTAACAATTTTTAATAATAATAATATTATTATTATTATTATTATTATTATTAACATATATATAGTACATTATAATATAATATCATAAGATCAATAACTATATTTTGGAACCCCTTTGCTGTAGGGTTGTACATGGAATCTCTAAGCTTCCCCCAAAGGAATGACTGAAAAATGCTTTAGGGTGCTCTTTTCTCCAAGCGTGTACCTCCCACACCATTCCTGACAAGCCAGGCTGCATGCTTCATTAGTCTTGTATGCACGGCTGTTTTACGATAAAAATTCATAACATACAACCTGCTCCTTTCTGGAGACCTGTGGTGGACCTAAAAAATACCACTAAAGCTAGTGATACATCGTCAGCCACTGTGTTTTCATTCGCAAACAAACTGAAGTGCTTGATTTAACATTTAGGGTAGTTTTGATGCATGGATGTTACAAGCAGACAACAACATTAGACAAATTAAAAAATTTACAGGGCAAAGCACCTGCTGAAAGTAAACAAAACAAACAAAAAAACAGAGTGACACCTTCAGTAGTGGGAACTGGTTAAAGCGAACATTACAAGCATTTGATACTGATACTTATATATAGTTTTATTTCCTTAGCAATATTTGGTTACTGAAACAACACTGAAAGCTGGAAGAGCATGGGAAGTGTGAACATGACCCTGTTGCCAAAAATATATACACGATATTAAGAGGAAGCATAAATGTGACAGTTCCAATTTGCAGAAAACATGACACATGGCAAAACAAAGAACAATAAAGCAAAATTTACTAAAAAAAAAAAAAAGTTTCCTATAAAATAAACATATATGCCCTATAAAAGACACTGTCAAATGACGATAGTTCAGTTGCCTTTACAGGAAAGCTATGATAGAGAAGCAGACTTTATAAAGATGACGCAGTGACTTCATGCTGCTGTTAGGAGTAAAGAACGTACTCTGACACGGAAGAAACTGCAATAGCTGTAACCTTTCTCCAAAATGTTACGCATTACTGAAATATAAAACAGGATGCCTTCTGATTCGCTCTATACTGAAAATAGTACAGACCTCAACTTACATGTAATCCAATCCATTTGGAGACAACAGTTATCACTTCAGTTACGACTTCAAATAACACTTCTGTGAGATCTGTACAAACAAACAGTATGAAATATTAGGCATATGGACACAATTCATCTTTCTGACGGTACCTGAAAACATGGCTGCATCAGCCTCAAGTGTGTTTTATGAATCCGTCTGTCTTACTAGCTATGGCAAAGAGCCTATGGGTGTGTAATTATGGTCAATTTTATTCAGTCAGATCACTGAACCTTCAACGTTTACATCCCTATTTCTTGTTCAATCTTGCTCAATTATTCTAGTTCAATCACACTGAGGTGGCATATGCAGTTAATCGAACTTGTAAATGGACCTATGATAGTTTAACAGATGTGAACAAACAAACCTAGGATTAACAGACCTGAAATATCCATTGGTTAACACACATTGCTGTTCAGTCTCTGGACTGATGGAATGACTTACATGTGCCATCCAAGGCAGCCAAGGCAAACGTAATGTGATTAATGAAAAGCAAATTTCTAAAAGGAAGCTAGATTAAGGCCAAAGACATGACCATAAAAGGGCATTGTGCGTTCTGTATTGAAAAGCCAGCTGCTGTTCTCTGTGTGGACACCTGCTACTCCGTGTAGACCAAATTCTAATGCAGACTAGACAAGAACCTAAAATCAATTCATGCATCATTAAGAATGAGTAGAGAGCATTGGCGATAGAAGTGACAACGTTTTCTCCTTCGAACTGCGATAAATTTAACATCTCTGAGTTATAGGCTATTACTAAAACTGTCCTTCCGCTCTCACACCAATAACAGCATCTTACAGCAGATATCAACAGCACGGGTATTTTAACCCGCTATATATTGCACACCATGGCTGATATAATTACAATAGCACTACAGCAGGTGAGGCGAGGCTGCCAATGCAGTCACCAGAAGTGTGGTAAAAGTATTTAGGTGGGATCCGTGTGTTTACATTTTAGCCACACGAGCAAAAATATGTGCCCTGTGTCTATTTTGGAAACAGGGAAGATCCAAGCTGTGTTGTTTAATTATAAGGAGTGAACGCCTAAAAGCCTAGAGCTTTCAGAGCAGTCTGATGTTTCACGTACGACTGCAGTGTAACCAGCCTGTTCAAGTGCCAAGCTGAAACTTCCAGGAAAACAGGAGCCTGACGCCGCTGCTCGTTTATTAATTTCCACAGCATCACAGACACTGAATTTATTCGGATCATGTTTCAAGGCCATGCTGGAAAGGGTGAGGTGACACAGCTATGGCAAATGTCTGTAACACAAAACCTAACATGGGAAATTCCAAAACCAGTTTTATTACTTAAAGGTCAGATTTAAGAAAGATTTAAAGTCATAACACGACACCCGTTCTAAGAGGTCAGTATACTTCACCAGTCTCCATGTTTATGACATGGCTGCTTAATTTCCCATGGCTTTGTGCATTTCTCCCGTGTCTTCACTTTCCCTCTCTGTGCCAAAAAACAAAGGCGTGGCCTCGATGCCTGTTAGTCACAGGAAAGAAGGCGTGGACTCTGGGTCTGTCAGACCCAGTGAAGGAAGCGTGGCATCTAAACCTATCAGACCCAGCTAAGGAGTTATCTAAGCTAAGGAGGTGTGGCCTCCGACTCATCAGAACACCCACATTCAGGAATGACCTTTCAAAGGTTTTTATACTGTAAGCTGTTTGCAAAATAATGAATAACAATTGGTTACATCTTATAGCATCATAACACCTCTAAATCATATACTCACTGGGTACTTTAAATCGCTGATCAAGTACAAAGATACACAGTGGGTCAAAGAATCAATACACACCCCTAGTTAAATAAACTGGGAGCAATAAAATTTTATGCTTGTTACCCTTTTAAATTAGAGACAAAATGCACTATCACTTGCATGAAAATGCAGGATATCTGAGCAAGCATTTAGCGGTAATTAACTCGCTGCCTCTCACAAAAACAGCAAACCCACTTCCGCAGACAATATCAAAAAGAGCTAATAGTCAGTCTATAACTACAGATTTACTGATTACAGAAAATGGGGTGCAAACACTCACAGCCTACACATCAAAGCGATGGCATGAAGATGACTTCCCACCTGCCCTGTTCGCAGTCATGCACCCGACCCACAGAGCCCTCAACCTCCTACGGAGAGTCTGTGCAGCTCAGACCTCCTGTAAACAACCCAAAACCCACCTCAGACATAACGCGCCAGGGCAGATCAGACGCTCTCTATCTATGACCAAGCATAAAAAAATTCACAGACCGCACAAGTGTAGGAAACGGGCCGGATAAGACGCCGTTCCGTACACAGGAAGCATGCAGGAAGTATGATTGTGAATATCTTATTCAATTAATCATTTAAGACGTCTGACATCTCTTTCTCCTGCTCACATGTACTCCAAACACTCATAGGGTGGGGCAATGCCGCAATGAGCAACGAACGAGCCTGCCTCACATTCACAGGAACCCTTTTGTTAAACAAATTAAGCACGCATTATGCCCAGTTGGCTGCAGTAGCAAAAAAAAAAAAAAAAAAAAAAGCAGGAAAGGCAATAGAAATGAATTTACATAGAGAGGGACACAACACTTCATGTACAGTCTGGGGGGGTCAGAAAAAGTGGACACGTATACAACAATCTTGCTAAGACATCAAGTACAATATATGGAATTATGCTTATTCCGAATAAATTAACTTCGGGATCGATGATTTGTTATAATGAAACTTCTCTACCTGCCAGAAATTATATCACTTTCATTACGAAAAATCAGAACTCCAGTCTCATATCTATATATGATATACATAGATATACATATCTTTGTCCCTTTAAAGCAGAAAAAAAACAGCACATTGAGATCCAGTCAGAGATTATAACGCATACAAGGTGTTAAAGAACTGACCTGGTAAGAGTCTGGCCTCCAGTTTCTTGGTGGACACCGGAAGATATTTCTTCGCATCAGTCTGTATGGCCACGCATTAAAACAACATAAAACAATCATCAGGAAATTAAAACTGAGATTAAAACAGATAACCATTTAGCAGCCATACCCTGAGGATTAAAGGCATCAACCTGTACTTTTCCTTGTGGCTGCAGTGGTACATCAAGGGTACTTCATTTATACCTTTTTCTTTTCTTTTTTTTAACCTGGAAAACCTGGAACATGTGCTGTACTTTTAATTATCTTTAAAAAGAATAAAGTTTTAAAAGGTGCACCTTGGTCCTTAAAAGACCAATTATGTATCTTAAATGATTTTAAAGAGGAATTATATTCACATTTCCAAGTGAAAGAGACATTTTAAAGGTGCACAACATGTACCCTAGGTGGTACCACCCCAGCGTCTGGTACCTTTATTTACAATGCAGTTCGTTTTTTGATAAATAAATATTTAATAATTGTTAATAAATACTGCAAGCTGCACCACCACCAACAACTGTATATTAACTTAAAGACTTGAAACAGTTTTTTTTTATATGCTTCTCACCTGAAGAGAGGAAAGATAGGATGTAAATGTCGGCTTCGGAGGTTTTGGAGAAAACATGTTTCCGACACGCACACAGGTGCTGATATCCAAAGCAGAGCAGCTGATGTATTTTTAGCTAAACAAACTTTGGCAATGGATGTTTATGAAGGACTGTTTCAGCACCATTGCATTTCCCTGCTACGTTCCTGCTTTGGGATAATTATGTAACGGTGTTACACCAAATCCATCCTCCCAGGAGAAAGGAGTAACGTTAATTCATTCATTCACTCACTCACTCACTCACTCACTCACTTAAATAACAAAAAATGGCAAAAAGAAAACCCACAGTGGTGATGTCCCTGAGCAGCCCTGTGCTCATTAGCGAGCTGCTTTAGCTAAGAGCTCTGTTCTTTAAATTACTTTAACACAACTGACTCGAAATTTAACCAAAGGTCTCGTTATTCATCTAAACATCTCCAAACGTAACTAAATATCTAGTCTAAAGTCATGCTAGCTTGAATAGTTTGCTAGGCTAAGTTAGCTCTCTAGCAAGCCAAGTGGCTGTCAAACTTTACACCGCTAAAACTTTTTGCCTTTCAGCTCAGTCGCTGTTAAAGTCAGTATTTCGCAGTTGGTGGTCATCTTCGTCTTCTTATTCTTGTCCTCTTTCAGAAAAGAGCCAATGCAACACCATTCCGGGACTTCATCTTGCTGCTCCTTCCTCCCGCTGCTGCTGCTGCTGAATGAATAGTTTAT
Source organism: Pangasius djambal (assembly GCA_022985145.1). NCBI lineage: Eukaryota > Metazoa > Chordata > Actinopteri > Siluriformes > Pangasiidae > Pangasius > Pangasius djambal. Next base: position 10,890,968 of record CM040999.1, on the reverse strand, counting down.
GTTTGTGAGAGGTCGGCTTCAGCGGCCAATGTCGCAGCCATGTTTACAAAAAAAAAACCGGAGAGATGCGAGTGCGCGCTGCTCTCGCGCTGGGGAGACAGGCGTGGGGGCGGGGTTTAAACAAATGAGCTACTTGTGGATTGGCTGATAGAGTTCGGAGGCGGGACGTCGTAGCTGGGAACGGAAATCAATTCCTAACGCAGGGAATGAATGGACTTCGGGTGTGTGTCCGAAACGTAACATACTTCTTGCCATGGCTGGGTTAGAATGCAAGAAGTCAAGTAATAAATGTTTGGACCTTCATGTGGTACCTTCATGTGGCTGATTTTTTTTATAAGCAGCATACATGTATCCATCACTGTCCTACATATCCCATAACCCAGTGCGTCAGCCAGCCTGTAAAAAGAGCGGCGGAAACCAAGGAGAGAGGAAACAGTTCCTAAGTCATTTGTAATTATTTTTACTTTCAAAAATATTTCTATAGATAAATCGCTAGTTTAATAAAATAATATTCGCTCTATTTTCCTCAGAGATAATTCTATCTCTCCTAACAGACTGGCGATGCTAGTGACCATTATGCGTACGTTCTGATATGTTATGTTATGTTATGTGTATGTCGGTAACCTGGCAACGTGGTGACGTATGCTGCGCCCTAAGCTGTCGGAACAAATCAGAGACTGTCCTCTCATCCGGGTATTCTACATGTACAACACCAGCCAGCTCAGTAGTCAGTTAATCAGACAGCCTAATCACCCACATTCTTACACAACAGACAGTGTAGCTAATAAACACCATGTCCACTAGACAGCACTGAAGAGTGTGTGTTTATGAGAGAGATAATATTTACCTCTATGGGCTACAGGTTAATATCCAAGTCAAGTGGCTTTATTGTCATTTCATCCACATACAGCTGGTACAGTACACAGTGAAATGAAACAACATTCCTCCAGGACCATGGTGCTACATAAAACAACAAAAAATACATGAGACTACACATTACTACATAAAGTTCACATGCAAACATGTGCAAACAGCACAAGACAGTACAATAGGTGCATTAAGAGACACTGCAGCACTGAATAGTACACAGTTCTAGTATGAAAGTGTCAGATATAGCAGTAGTGCAAAAGAATAACAATATAATAAAATGCTGTGAATGTAAACATAACATACTATGACACAGTATTCAGAAAATAAGATTATACCATATATGGACATAGCAGTTATTGGGATATTGGGGTAGAGGGTATAGTAGTGACAAGAAATTATGTACAATATTTTTATAAATACAGTAGCAGCAAAACTGCAGGTAGTCAGTACAGAAATGTGCAAAAATTGCAAAGGGAGTGGGACAGAGTTCAGTTGAGTATGAGTATGTGTGTGTGTGTGTGTGTGTGTGTGTTGTTGTCTAGTCTCTGAGTATTGAGGAGTCTGATGGCTTGGGGGAAGAAATTGTTACACAATCTGGCCATGACGACCCGAATCCACACGTTCATCAGCATAAAGCTGACTCTGGTGTACTGAAGGATCTCTAAATTAAAAACATGATAGAGATATTGTGGTAGGAAATTAAGGTAGGCCTAACTACATATATGTTTGACTTTTGTTCTATGTAAAAAATGTTTTATAATGTGTTCACATTACCTGGTCAACACGTTCTGGTGTCACATGGTTTCTCTAAAGTTATCTCTTATGACTCTACTACCTGTGTGGAGGGGTTTACCTCATCAGAGGATGTAGATTAACTTTAGATGCCCTCTCCTTTCTGAGTTATGTTGTGAAGCACAATCTAGACACACTGCATGGCCACAAAAGCATTTATAATTAATCCTACATGAGCCTAAATATCTTCTGAACGTTCACTTAATTTGTGTTAGTATAATAATACAGTTTTAAGACTGTCAGCTACTGACAGCTATAACCTCTCTCTGCTTCCTAAAAGCGGTCCAAGATCCCAGACAAGTTGTAGAAGTGTAAAAATATCACAAACATGTTTTTCACCATGTTGAGCAATCCTAAGCTCTGTCTCATTCACATTAGTACCCACAAAAACAATGACGTTATCTAGAACAGCTCACGCTAAGATCAGTAGCATTTGGTGTAGTGTGTCTTTTATTTTGCCATTATTGACTTTTGCATTGTAACGTAATTTGGATTGTTTACCTTTTATTTTGGTCAAGTGCCATATCTTCACCAAACAATATAACAGGCACCCAAAAGATTGTGG
>CM040999.1:10830309-10847216 GCA_022985145.1 Pangasius djambal | reverse complement strand
GGAAGCAAACCATTGCCATGCTGCACCATGAATTCCTAGGCTCCTGAGGGTGGACAAGAGAGTCTTGTGGTTCACGGTGTCAAACGCTGCTGAAAGGTCGAGGAGGATGAGGACTGAAGATAGTTTGGCTGATCTAGCGGCATGTAGCTTCTCCGTGACTGCCAGAAGGGCAGTCTCTGTGGAGTGTGTCGGTTTGAAGTCTATGTGAGTGCATGAGACATGTTAATTAGAAAATCTGCAAAAATCCAAAGAAATGTGTGAACTTTTATGTGTAGGCAGCTAAATAGGTAAAACAGTCACGCCACCTCAACCATATTACATTAGATATGCAAGGAGCCGATACTCCACTCAACAACATGAGGAGAGAATTGGCTTAATAGCATAATAGTTAGTTAACACTTCAGTCAACTATATGCAATATGACAGATCATATAGATTTAGTATCTTTGCCAACCTGCAGTAAATTCAAAGTAATAGTAATAAATAATTAGCCAGCTAATGCTACTAAACTTGAGTTTGGTATACTTGCCTTGCAGCTGCAACATGTAGGTACCGTTATGCCTGCGCTGTGACTGTGGATGGTCCTCTTTCCTCCCTCGAAATTAGCTGTTGTTTGTTGAACAACAATTTGAGAATGTTCCCGCATCCACGGTGCCTATCCGAAAGTAAACACATTCACACTGGTAGCTCTTGTAATGTCCGTTTGTCCACCTTGTCATCGTTCCATCTGGGTCAAATTCAGACTATCAATAACCCCATTTCCTCCTCAGAATTTTGGCCCCGTTGTTGGTTATTTAATCAAACTCCCCACTATATCTTTCAAAATGTCAAAAATTCCACATTGGCGGCTCTGCAGGTGGTGTCCTGTTAGCTTACAGTCGTCATTCTTTCCATCAACCGCGATCGATAACCCCTCCCCCCAAAAATTGCCATTGTTCAAAATTATTGGATGGTTCACACATTTAGAGTCATTTCTAAAGTGTCCCAAAATCTGCAATGGCTTGTCTCGTAACGTTCATTTCCTGACCGTGTGTTTGCATACATGAAAGGTTGTTGCTGTTGAAACATTTCAGGTTTTTAATGTTTTATATTCATTTTTCACTTCAAGTAAATATTATAGATTGTGCTTTCATCTTCGAGCTGTGCCTGACAGTGTCCAAAATATTCACAAAGGAAGCTGGTGAATTGAATATTGTAACAGATGTGAATGTTGGCTGGATTTAGTGATTTATGTCAACCCAGTTGGGTTTCTAATGAATAGATTTTGTTCTATTTTGATTTGAAAGACTCCAAACAGAGGCTATACATAACTGATGGTAAAGCTGGCATGGAAGTTACCTGAACTTGAAGTCCCCATGTCCCAACATTTTTCCTGAAAATGTCATCAATAAGGTAAAGAAAAACTAAATATTTTGTTAAGCATTTAAGATATAAACATTTTTCATATTCTTTTTTCATGAGCACCAAGGTGGAATTTGTAAAGGTTTTTTTGTGGGAGCTGTGAACAATTTTTTACATTACATTCTTTACATTGAAATGTTTGACTCGTGTGACTAAACTGCAGGTTATATGTTTTCAGCACTGAACTGAATAAATTGTTTATAAATAAATTTCAGATGTGGGTAATTGTATTGTGTTAATGCAACTTAAAAGGTTTGTTTCCTTAAATTAAGTTCATTTAAGGAAGTCTGAAATTGTCACAACGTGTAAAACACATAAACGTTTTTTTTTTTTTTTTAAATACCGTAATATAAGAAAACTCAAGTCACTGAAACTTACCATTTGGTTGCACTAAATCATCAGTTTAGTCTCTTAGAAAGAAATGAGGCAAGAAAAAGAAACATAATGTATGTTCGCTGTAACTGTGCTGGTGAGGCTTTCTTCTTAGCAGACTAGAATTTGCAAGGCAAAGAGGACAGCTTCCAGACAGTTCTCATTGTGTTTTGCCATACATCTTTTTTCTATCTGTCTACCTGAAAAGGTGAAACATTATTTATGGTCTCTATTCTAAGATAAATGGATATATACTACTATACTGGAATGTAAAATGTGAACATATGGAAATTTTAATTAAGATAAAACAATTTAATATGTTGGTTTAAAAAAATATAATTCCATTTAGGCTTATGCCTATAACAAAGACTCTACGTTGAGTACTCATTTTTTTAAAACTACATTTTATTCTTTTTACTTGTATTATTATACAGGCTACCTAATAATACACAGTAAATTTATGTAAAATAACAGATGCATTTCTTTTATCATTACTTTTATTTAATTTTACAACTTTCAATCAATTATGTACAGTATTAATATATATTTTACATGTTACATAACTGAGAAAAGTAAAATGGAAATTTTAGTTATTCACAGTTACTGGTTTTTCATGTTATTTTACATTAGACATGTAAATTCACAGAGTATTTTTGTAAATTTTTATTAATATTTTTGGAAAAATCTGTAAAGTGAAGTAAGTGAAGTATACTTGTCTTATGTACTTCCAGTTGCTGTAAATGTACTTTAATAAAGGTATGCCTCCTATCTGTACCTACAGCTGCATAAAACACTCAGGAGTCATTGCTGCTTTGTGGTAGATTTTGATACCAGTCGGACTGTTTCACAAGCATCCCCTGATGAATTGGCAGCTTGCAAAATCTTCAGTAACCACTTTATCCCTGTCAGGGTCACTGTGAATCCAGAGCCAATACCAGTACCTGGATGGGATGCCAGTTCATCATAGGACACACGGACACACTCACTCATACCTAGAGGCAATTTAACATAGTCAATCTGCCTACTTGCATGTTTTGGGACAGTGGGAGCTGCGATGCAAACACAGGGAGAACATGTGAAACTCTGCAAAGTAACCCATGCTCAGTTTGCAACTGTGTGAATTGTTTATATGTATCTAAACAGTTGCATTTACACTCAACAAACACTTTATTAGGAACACTATACTAATACTGGGTAGGACCTCCCTTTGGTCTCAAAACAGCCTTAATTCTTTGTGGCATGGATTCCACAAGTTGTTGGAAACATTCCTTTGAGATTCTGGTTCAAGTTGACACGATTGCATCAAAAAATTCCTGCAGATTTTTCAGGTGCACTTTCATGCTACGAATTTCCCGTTCTACCATATCCCAAAGGTGTTTTATTGGATTCAGATCTGGTGAAGAACACTGAACTCACTGTCATGTTCATGAAACCAGTTTGAGATGACTTTCGCTTTGTGACATGGTGTATTATCATACTGGATGTAGCCTTTATAAGATGGGTAAATTGTGGCCATGAAAGGATGTACATGGTCAGCAACAATACTCAAATTGTGTTATTCAAGCGATGATTTTTTTGGTATTAACAGGCCCAAAGTGTGCCAAGAAAACATTTCCTACACCATTACACCACTTTCACCAACCTGGGCTGTTGACACAAAGCAGGTTGGGTCCAAGGATTCATATTGTTGATTCATCAGACCAGGCTATGTTTTTCCTGTTTTCAACTGTCCAGTTTTGGTGAGCCTGTGCCCACTGCAGTCTCAGCTTTCTGTTGAACCTGATATAGTCTTCCACTGTTGTTGCCTATCCGCCTCAAGGTTCGACGTGTTTTGCATTCTGAGATACTAATCTGCCCAGCACAATTGTACAGAGTGGTTATTTGAGTTACTGCAGCCTTTCTGTCAGCTTGAACCAGTCAGGCCATTCCCCGTTGACCTCTCTCATCAACAAGACATTTCACCAACAATCATGCCATGGTCAAAATCACTGAGATCACATTTTTCCCCCATTCTGATGGTTGATGTGAACATTACCTGAAGCTGCTGGCCTGTATCTGCACGATTTTATGTATTGCACTGCTGCCACATGATTGACTGATTAGATACTTGCATGAAAGAATAGGTGTACAGGTGTTCCAAATAAAAATAAAGTGTTCAGTAAGTGTATGTGCACATTACATTACAGTACATGTAATCCAACCACTGGATGTAATTATAGCTAGTTGTAGTTTCCGATAAATCACATTTTCTTTTACATAATATGGAAGGTCAGGTGCGTGTGCATCGTTTATATGGGAGGAACGCAAGCTGGCAGAGACAGTGTGATGCTCTGTGCAATGTTCTGCTGGGAAACTTTGGGTCCTGGCATTCATGTGGATGTTATTTTGACATATATGACCTACCTAAACATTGTTGCAAACCAGGTACACCCCTTCATTGTATTCCCTAATGGAAGTGACCTCTTTCGGCAGGATAATGTGCCCTGCCACACTGTACAAATTGTTCAGGAATAGTTCGAGGAACATGACAAAGAGTTCAAGGTGTTGACTTGGCCTCCAAATTCCACAGATCTCAATCCAATCGAACATCTGTGGGGTGTGCTGGCCATCAAGTCCGATCCATGGAGGCCCCACCTTGCAACTTACAGGACTGTATCTGCTGTTAACGTCTTTGTGCCAGATACCACAGCACACCTTCAGGGATCTAGTGGAGTCCATGCCTCAACAGGTCAGGGCTGTTTTGGCAGCAAAAGGGGGACCAACACAATATTAGGCAGGTGGTCATAATGGTATGGCTGATCGGTGTATATAATAAAATAAAACCCAGTCATATAAATGAGATGAAATCAGAATCTTGGACCTACCATTCATCATCTATCAAATGCCACCCCTGTTTCAAAAGTCCAACAATTGCAGCAACTTTAACAGCTTGGTGATGTAGCACTTAGCATATGCAGAGGACCAAGCAAGGACCACAGGAGAGGAAGGTAAGGTACACAAGTATCTTTATTGACCAGTGCAGGAAGGATAAGTGAGGTGCTAGGTAGTAGTGCAGGCTTGGTGCTGCGTGAAGGGGCTGTTGTCATCCCTGAAGGGGGCACAGCACGGGAGAGATTACAGTGCAGCATCAAGACCCAAGGGGCTCTGTGTTTGGTAGGTGGACTGGTTGGCACTGCTGAGGGTGCTGGGAGAGTTATCCTCCTTGTCATTTGCAAGACGTAATGTGAACAACATCAGTTTGAGAGATGGACCCAAGTGTGACTGCCTTACCCATACCACAGGCCCCTTTTATACTCTCCTGTCTTCTCCAGGAGGGTAGGGAGCTGCAGCAGCCCTCATTGGTTGCCACCTGTGCCTGAATACTCCGCCCCCGGCAGCCACGCGCTCCCGTGCTCTCCACAACATGGGTGGTGCCGAAGTGGCACTGTCCTTTCAGCACCATAGTGACAGTAGAGTGAGGAGCGCTTGGTGGTTTATGTGCGCAGGCTGCTGGCTCATTGTCTTAGTGGAAATTTTATAAAATAATAAATTCACCATTTTGTCTAACTGAATACACCAATCTCCACATGGGTAGAAAAAGTCATCATGTCCATATCTAGCTGAGAAGCATGGACTAGAAAATAAACATTTCCTTGAATCTAAAAGACAACACATTTTACCTCCCCCGTTAGTATCATATCTACTGAATATCTTACAACTAAAGTCTTATCCAAATTATATAAAATATTATCCAAATCCAACTCCTCAATTACCATACCATGTAAAAAAAATGGGAAGATGACTTAGCAGTCACACTCTGTCACGACCTGGTGAAAAAGGTTCAAAACGTGGCAAAACAACCCCGACATCAACCTCGGTCTCCGCCGCGGCTGTCTCTACCTCCTCTTTACATCATGGCCCTCGCCAACAGGATCAGTCTCTTTGTCAACGTCAGGCCGTTTTAAAATTCCCAAATCACAAAGCCGAACTATCACTTCTACCTCATAATAAAGAACAGGTACTCTACCCATCAACTAAGTCACACTGTCCACCCCAGAACAGCACACAACTCATTACTTAATAACAAAAACGACTCCCCAACTACAGCAGTAAATGAGACTTTTGGACAAGCCCCCAATTATGTTACGACTTCCTATTTGGCTGCTGCTGTTGTTAAAATTAGCGTCAAGGGATGTAGGAAGTCAACACAAAGAATAAATTAATGAAAAGGAGTTAAAGATGTTTTTAGAATCGGGGAGGCTGTCTGGTACTAAAGGAATGAGATGTGGTGGTGTTTCTTCTGGCTCCACCAGACCAAAGATCAGATCCACTGGAAGGCGAGGATGCCATCCGTTCAACACTCAACTCACGCCATGAGCAGTTGTAGGCATGTACAACTTGAGGTAAGTAGTTCTTCCATCTCTCTTTTTCCCTGTCTGTCAGTGTTCTCAGCATCTGCAAGAGGGTCCGGTTGAATCGTTCCACATGGTTTCCTTGGGGATGATATGGGGTGGTACGGGAGTGACCAATGCCAGCAAGTTGTCTAAGATTCCAGAACAATTCATTTTCAAATTCTTTCCCCTGGTCGTGGTGTAATTTGGCTGGGTATCCAAAGAGGGGATATAGTCTTGAAACAGCCACTCTGCTGCAGTACGGTCTGATTTGTTTCTGGTTGGATACACTTGAGCGAAACTGGTGAAATGGTCCATGAATACAAGGATATATTCATACCCTCCTCGGCTCGGCTCCAAATGAAGGTAATTGATACACACTAGTTCCGTAGGTGAGTGCGTTGTGATATTGCCCCATCAGCGCTCGAACGTGTGTGGTAGGTTTCTTATCCTTTATACAGGGACATCTCCTGGTCACATACCCCTCTATCTCAGCTTTCATGTATGGCCAGTAGAACCGATTCCTCGCCAAGCTGAGTACTCTCTCTGTTCCCACATGTCCCATTCTGTCATGGAGGTACTCCAAGACCAACTTCCTATACTTGCTTGGTAAAACTAACTGCTTTCTCTCTTTTGTTCTTCGACAGAGAAGCCCCCCCTCCAGATGCAGCCTATTCCATTCGTACATAAGCTTCCTACTGGTTCCTGTCAGGCTTCCTCTCATTTCCTCTGTTGGCATGACCCCATCGGCTTTCCACTGTAGTACTTGATAAATCACTGGGTCCTCTTGTTGGGCTGCAACCAATTCCTCCAAACCAACTATTGGCAGGTAAGTGGTCAATGGCTGTAGTTCCTATTTTGCAGTCGACATATACAAAGCAGCGATCCAGGACACATCTTTATCTCCTGACACACGACTACCCTCCCAAGCAATCTGTATTATGTTGGTAGGTAACTCTTCTGTGCACTCTGAGTCAAATGCTTTGATGTCCAGGGGGAGACGGGACAACGTGTCTGCATCGATGTTGGCTCTGCCTGGCTGGTATTTGATGTTAAACCGGAAGTCAGATAGCTCCCCAACCCAGCGGTGCCCCACTGCATTCAACTTTGCTGTACCCATCACATACATCAACGGGTTGTTATCAGTATATACAGTGAAGTTTGGTGCATAAAACAGGTAGTCCCTAAATTTTTCACATACAGCCCACTTCAACGCCAGGAACTCAAGTTTGCCACTGTGTAACCGATAGTTCTTCTCACTATTGCACCTTCTTCACCACAAATGAGGCAATGTGCACAGTCCTGTCGACCCTCTTCTGTACACCGCTGACAACAACGCAAGCGATTCACTCAGCGGGAGACTCGTTGACCGGTGGAGCCTTGACACCCCCTCTCTCGTACTACCATGGAGTGTTGTAAATTATCAACCGTGAACTGTTTTGTTCTGGTTGGTGGACCGTGCCGTCGCAGCCTTTTCATTTTCATCACTTGTGATTTTCATGACATGTCTAAGGATGGCCTCATCAGTCACCTGATTGTCGGCAAGCAGGGGCTTCAGTTCACTGCGAATATCTTTGTATCGATGACTCAGACCCTGGTACACTGTATGTAAAAACACTTCTTGCACAGTATCTGCATTATATTTTCGGTCTGCATCAGCTTGTCTTGCTGCAAAAAGTATCTTCTGCTTCAGGCCCATAACGCGGTACAGGAACTGTTGAGGAGTTTCATTTTCACTCTGTTTAGTGCACATTAACTCTTGGAATAGCTCTGTGCTGCTCTTGTCACCCAAATGTGCCTGTAGGAACCCTTTAGCTCACTTACTGTCATATCCTCCTTATTCATTAACATATCTTTGAAGATACCAGGCTTGATGATTCTCAGCACACCTCTTATAATATCACCATCACAGAAGTTTTCTCTGAGGCCACCGTCCATTTATCGGCATATGTTGTTATATGTGATATCCGACGAGTGGTCCCAAATCTGACCTCCATGTATCTTGAACTCATGGGACTGAATGTATGAAAGTCCTCCCTGTCGGATGTTCGGTGGGGTCTGTTGGTCAGGTTTGTAAGTGGTGAAGTTGTGCTAAGGGATGGCTCAATAGGTCTGGTAAGTGTCACGTGTTGTCGGATTCTTCTGCCAAGTTCTTCATATTCTGCGAGCATTTTCTGCATATCTGGGTCTGTTCTAGATCCCCCGCTTCAGCACCCCATGAGGTAAGTGTGTGGTGTGATGGTGGTATGTGGGTGTCACCAGCAACTAATGTAGTTGAAGTATGTGTGTTATGATTGATTGTGACATTTTCAGATGTGCATAAAACAGAGAATCTGTTAAAAAATCACCATTTCTTGTAAGGTCAATAATTCTCTTATACCTTTATCATCAGACTCTAGCAAGATTACACTAGACATATAAGCATCAATGTGTTTAAAACACATCTCACTGTCCTCCAAATCCAATTCATTTATGTTGTGTTCAGATATTGGTCCAATACCCTTGGCTATGTGGTACAGTTTGTCAACAGTTAGGTTGACTAAATCTCTCGTGATGTCCCACACCAGCCGCCTCCTTGCACGTTCCGTCATAATCTTCACTTTCTGTCAGTGAGAGCCCCGAACTTAGGATGATGAAAACTGATTGCAGAACGTCTGGCACATGCCTCGTTGTCTCGTTGTCTGTGGATGCAGCAGCCGCTGGCTTCCAGCCCCAACGCTGCCTGGTCCAAATGGTTCAATTGAAATATCTAGATCAGCCTCCTCCTCTCACACAGAGCCAATCCCGGACGAGCCCCCAAGAATCTGTTGCAGGTCCCACCTCCGGAGACCCATGGGCAGATTACTGTAAATACAGGAGACAAAGAAGAGAAACGGGAATCGTGTCTACTCTCTGCCAGCTCCTCTGTTTGTGTTAGGAGTTGCTATGGAGACGGTCCCTATACGCGATCTTCCCGTTTTAAAATAAGAGTCTCTGCTCGGATTGTTCATAGAAAAAGGTCTTTTTATAAAATCGTGTACACACTTTCTGTGGGTACCACATATACATTAAAAAAAAAAAAACTCAACACTGTGAGATGTGAGCGGAGCTGAAAGCAAAGAAATTAATAAAACAAAACACATACTAACTCCAACCAATTCAATGCTAATCTAGAAAAAGAAAACAAAAACAAATCTTGAACAAAACGCCAACTAACTACGCTCACTAACAAAACATAAATACAAACATTAGCTCCCGCACCTATCCTAGTGTTTTTTATACAAGTGATATTCTACATGTTGCTTTGTGTAGGTCACGTGACATACTAACCTTGTCTCAACACTATGAGTCAAGAAATAAATCCAGCCATCAACTCTTGAAGAGAGAAAGGGAATCAAATCACAGAACAATTGAGCAAACAGCCAGGGTCAAATCAGAGGCCGAGCAAATACAACATGTAGAGTAAAGGGAGCGATCAGGAATAACTCAAGATAAACTAACAAATCATAATTGCACCAGAAACTCGAAAAGGATGGACAGCATGACAAACAAGCGAGAGCCATCAGCAAAGGAAAAACGTGCTCTCCCGTCTTGCGTCATTTCCGAGTCCTTATAGTAGACTGGGGGTGCCTGATTGGTTGAGAGATGGGTGTCGTCATCACATTGACAGGGAAGATCGACTGGTCGGATGTCCAATCACAGGATCTAAAAGTGGTAACAGTCAAAACAAGGCAGACAGAAAAAGACAAACTTCCCACAATATTATGGGACGTAACACCCACACCCTTAAAAACAAACATACATGTTTGACAAAGACAGAAATAGCATACCAGTCTTTTAACTCGGGACAGAGCATATGCCACAACATTATCCATACCTCTTTTATACTTGATCTCAAGGTTGTAATTCTGAATGATGAGGGACCATCTCATCGACCTCTGGTTCTAGTTACACATACGTGAAATAAAAGTTAGTGGAATATGATCGGTGTAAACGACTACAGGAAGAGTAGAGGAACCGACGGACACCTCGAAATGCTGAAGTGCTAATAACAAGGCCAAAGCCTCCTTTTCTAATGTTGAATAGTTACGTTGGCTTTTATTAAACTTTTTAGAGAAGTAGCAAACAGGATGATTGATTCCGTCCTTATCTTCCTGTAAAAGTACAGCACCAGCTCCTACTTCATTTGCCTCAACCTCCAACTTAAACGCCACATCAAAATTTGGGGCAGACAGCACAGGCTCACTACACAACAGCGCTTTAATGTTGTCAAAAGCTGTCTGACATTCGGGTGACCATACAAAAGATTCCTAAGGGCTAAGTAGAGCAGTTAATGGAACCGCCACAGAAGAAAAGTTCCGGCAAAAGCACCGATAGTATCTGGCCATGCCCAGAAATCTACGCAACTCACGTCTGGTTTTTGGCACTGGAAATTCATTAATAGCCGTAATTTTTGCTGTTAACGGTCGCACTTGTCCTTGTCCTACTTGTTTACCTAAATAGGTCACAGTTGCTTTGCCGATCTCGCATTTGGATAGGTTTAATGTCAAAAATGCTTTCTCTAGATGTTTAAATATGGTCTCCAACAACGATAGATGTTCAGACCAACTCTGTGAATAAACAATCAAATCATAAAGATAGACGTTACAGTTGGGAACATCAGCAAGCACTAAATTGACCAGTCTTTGAAATGTAGCAGCGGCATTTTGCAACCCAAACGCCATAACGTTGTACTGCAGAAAGCAGTCTGGGGCCACAAAAGCTGAAATCTCGGATGCTCTAGCAATCAATGGAACTTGCCAATATCCTTTAAGCAGATTGAGTTTACTGACAAACTTTGCTGATCCTATGCTATCAACACAATCTTCCATTCTCGGCATTGGAAAACAATCAGGTATCGTCACAGCATTTACACGTCAATAGTCTGTACAAAAGCGTTTAGTGCCATCTGATTTCTGCTCTAATAAACATGGGGAACTCCAAGAGCTAATACAAGGCTTAGCCAGCCCTTTCTCCAACAAGTACTGAGTTTCCCGTTTCATTACGTCTCCCTTAACAGCGTTCACCCTATAAGGGTGTTGTTTAATGGGCTGTGCATTACTAACTATAATATCATGTTGTAGCATGTTCGTTAGTGTAGGAGCATCACCTAAGATAGAAGAAAATTTGTTAAGAAGCCCAACAACATCTTGCCTTTGATCATCATCCAAATGACCTAGAACATTTGACAAGTTCACAAGAGTTTAATAACCTGGCAGACAGCAGCATTGCGTCAGACTCCAAAAATCAATCCAGGTCAGCACTTTCCTGTTCCATATCTGGACTCATCTCACACGCAACACCTACTGGAAAGACAGCATCACTTTTTTCTGTGGTAAGACATTCTGCAGCCTCTCTAGCATGATAAGCTTTTAACATATTAATATGACACACTCGCTTTTGACGCTTTCTATCAGGAGTTCTCACTACATAATCTGTGTCACTCTTTTTTCTCTAGGATCTCGTATGGCCCAGAAAATCGTGCAGATAAGGCAGAACCAGGAACCGGAAGTAAGACCAATACTTGATCACCTACTGCAAAAGATCTATTCACAGCACCTTTATCATAACGCTCTTTCATTTCCCCCTGAACTTTAGACAAAGCTTCTCGAGCCAAAGTACAAGATTCCTGTAGTCTTTCATGAAACTTACTTACATACTCTAGCACATTTGTTTTCTCAACATTCTCGATGCCTAAAATTCTCTCTTTCAATACTTTCAGAGGTCTCCTCACCGTGTGTCCGAAGACCAACTCTGATGGATTAAACTTGAGAGACTCCTGGACTGTTTCTTGAATTGAGAATAAAATCAATGGAACTCCTTCATCCCACTCGTTTCCTGTTTCAATACAATATTTCCTCAACATTGTTTTTAATGTCTGGTGGAATATTTCCAACATTCCCTGACTTTCGGGATGATAAGCGCTGGATATACGGTGTGTAATGTTTAGTGTCTTAAAAACTTGTGAGCACAATTTGGACAGAAAATTGGTTCCTTGATCTGTCTGTACGACCTTTGGTAAGCCAAACGTAGTGAAAAACTTTATTAAAGTTTTAACAACTGCTTTGGCTGTAATTTTGCGCAGTGGAATAGCCTCTGGATATCTGGTAGCAGCACACATGATTGTGAGCAAAAACTGGTTACCAGACTTAGACTTTGGTAAAGGCCCCACACAGTCTACCATGACGTGCTCAAAAGGTTCGCCCAACATGGGGATCAGAATCAAAGGAGCCGGTGGAATCACTTGGTTAGGTTTACCTACATACTGACAGACATGACAAGTTTTTTTACAGTACGTATTACATCAAGCTTAAGACCATGCCAAAAAAAATGTTGAAAGATGCGGTTGTAGGTCTTAGTTATTCCTAAATGTCCTGCTAGCATGTGATCGTGCGCTAGTGACAAAACCTGCTGATGGAAAACCGTAGGAACTACCACCTGATAAACTATGTTCCATTCTTTCTTTGCAGAATTACTTTTATGCCATTTTCGCATAAGTAAACCATCTTTAACAGAGAATGCAACATTACCGGATTCACCATTCTCAGCCAATTTGAAACACTTTGCTAATGAAGGATCATTGTTTTGAGCTTCAATGAGTTTTTCACAGGTTACTGTTAATGGCAAAGGGTCGCTCACCACAAGTTCTCTCACCCCATCGATGTCACCATACTTGGTTTCTGCAACCTCTTCAGACGCACTATGTGTACATAAGAAACAGTCAGATCAAGATATGTCATTATCTTTCTTAGCTTGGGCACGTGTAACAGTGTATGCAGGAAACACTGGGGTATTTCTGAAACAGCTCATCTGTCTTAAGCTGGATCAGTGGAGTATCTACTACTTCTAGTGAAGGTATTACTTTCCCACCAGCTAAATCATTACCTAAAATGAAAGACACGCCTTTCACTGGTAAGGCAGGGCATATTCCTACCTCCACAAAATCTGTGACCAGGTCAGACTGAACATGAATGCGATGTATGGGCACCTTCATAACATCCATACTGAAACTCTGTACTAACCTAGTGGATCCAACTGAAGATTGATTCGAAAATGGCAAGACATCAGCACATATGAAAGACTGCGCAGCTCCCGTATCGCATAACACCTGAACTTCAACCTGGTCCTCCTTCCTGCCTGTCAACGAGACAAAACCTTTAAACAGGAATGGCAAATATGTGGGGTCTGGCAATTCATTTCTTTGTTCAGACCACAAACACGGGCTAACAGAGTTAACAAATGCAACTTCTTTTTTCGGAGAGTGCTGTTTACGTTTCAAAGATAAACACTCAGCTATTACATGTCCTTTCCTATGGCATTAAAAGCATTCTTGAGTCTCTTTAGACTTCTCACCATTTTGTTTAAGCAGTTGAACTTTCACTAAAGACCTCGATACGAAACTCTTTTCAGTGCCTGTTGACTGAAAAACATTCTTATGGGTAAGCACGAACTCTTTCGCTAGCACTGCAGCTTGTGATAGCATTGTTACTTTCTGTTCATTTAAGTACAATACCATCCTCTCCGGAAGACACTGCTTAAAATCAAGTAACATAAGTTCCCTAAGTGAGACAAAGTCATCAGCCTTACTAGAGTTACACCATTTACCAAAAAGAATCGCCTTGTCTCGTGCGAATTCCACAAAAGTTTGAGTAGTGTTTTTCTTACGGTTACGAAACTGTTGTCTATAAGCCTGCGGAACTAACTCATAAGCCCTCAGTATGGCCAGTTTAACTACATCATATTTCAGACCATCTTCCAAAGAGAAGGTAGAGTACACTTCTAAAGCCTTGCCAACTAATTTACATTGAAGTAGTAATGACCACACATCTCTAGGCCAACCCAAAGAAGTCGCGATTCTCTCAAAAGCATTAAAATAACTATCCACTTCAGACTCCCTAAAATTCGGTACCAAAGCAATATGTTTGCCCACATCAAATGCAGTGGGACCAGAGTTAGCCGAATTATCACTCACCGACGGGAAGCTCTGCTGAACAGCGGGGACTGAAGCAACCTTAGCCGCCTCAATCTCCAACTTGCGTAGCTTAACCTCTTTGTCAGCTTGAATTTCGAGCCTGCGGACTTCTATACGACGATCCAGTTCTGCTTGGCAGGCCTACGCTCGTTCCTGTACCTCTATACGGAGCCGTGCTATCCGCACTTTTATCTGTACTTCCCCTCTCAAACTGGGAGTACCTGGTGAAAAAGGTTCAAAACGTGGCAAAACAACCCCGACATCAACCTCAGTCTCCGCCGCGGCTGTCTCTACCTCCTCTTTACATCATGGCCCTCGCCAACAGGATCAGTCTCTTTGTCAACGTCAGGCTGTTTTAAAATTCCCAAATCACAAAGCCGAACTATCACTTCTACCTCATAATAAAGAACAGGTACTCTACCCATCAACTAAGTCACACTGTCCACCCCAGAACAGCACACAACTCATTACTTAATAACAAAAACGACTCCCCAACTACAGCAGTAAATGAGACTTTTGGACAAGCCCCCAATTATGTTACGACTTCCTATTTGGCTGTTGTTGTTGTTAAAATTAGCGTCTAGGGATGTAGGAAGTCAACACAACGAATAAATTATTGCAAAAGAATTAAAGATGGTTCTAGAATCGGGGAGGCTGTCTGTTACTAAAGGAATGAGATGTGTGGAGTCAAATAGAAACTAAGAATGCTTATCAAAAACTTTAGTAAGGAATTATGTCCATCAAAACACTCGATTGCTTTTCATATTTACAATGACGATAGAAATGTCAAAAAGTAAGGGAGATGACATTTACAAGTTATATACATAAAAAAAAAACAATTCAACAGTGTGAGACGTGAGCGGAGCTGAAAGCAAAGAAATTAATAAAACAAAACACATACTAACTCCAACCAATTCAATGCTAATCTAAACAAAGAAAAAGAAAACAAAAACAAATCTTCAGCGTAAACGCAAACTAACTACGCTCACTAACAAAACATAAATACAAACATTAGCTCCCGCTCCTATCCTCATGTTTTTTATACAAGCGTGTTTTATATACAAGGGAAGATCGACCGGTCGGATGTCTAATCACAGGATCTAAAAGTGGTAACAGTCAGAACAAGGCAGATAGAAAAAGACCTCCCACAATATTACGGGACGTAACACACCCAGAGAAATATTTTGGCCACAAATATTACAAAACTTGTCCCTCATATCTAATAACATTAGTATGCACCAGATACAATACAAAATAATCCATAGAACTCAAAACAGGTCATAGGATGTATAGAATGGGCTACGGGGAATCTGACATCTGCATGCAGTGCACACAAAATACACCAGACAACTACATACATGCCATATGGGACTGCACACCAGTTAACCACTTCTGGAAACAAATCACTGAGGAAATATCTCTTTTTCTAAATAGCTCCATCCCACCCTCCCCCTTCACTATACTTACTTGAAGTAGTACATCTGGGATCAACATCACAAAAGATAACACAATAGTCCTTCTTACACAGTTAAACATAGCCAAGAAAACCATAATAACAAACTGGAAATCAAAGAATAAACTTAATATCACACATCGGGAAAAACCTAATGATCGACTACATAACAATGGAAAAACTCTCTGCCTCTCAGGTTTGAGAAGAAATTTGCAAATTTAGAATACGGCCCTGGGAATCTATAAATAATAATTAGTGGAATCAACTGGATAGGCTTATTTTTTTGTGGCTACTTATGTTAGTATAAAGAACTTCATATGCATTGAATTCATGTCCAGGTTTTTGTGTGACACCTAGAATATCATTATAAATAACTGTGATGCCTCCTCTTCTGCCACATTCCTGTTAAACACACTACATTAAACTCCTGATCAGTAATAGTTTCATTAACAAGAAGTGCTTTAAATGTAAGAGATCTAATATTTTACAGTCCTAGCTTCCGATCAAAGGTGCTGGCTGTGCAGTCAGTATGATCTAATTTTATGTTAATTAGGTTACTAAAACAAACTTTGAGTGTTTCTACATTTTTGTTTAGCTTGGGGAACAAACACAGTCTCAATATGGTAGAACCTTAAGGCAGCTACTAGATGGTCGGTTTAGCCTGCCTACATGTTACTTCATCGGACATTGACTTTTCTAATTTACACACCTCTACAATGTTACTCTTAGTAACCCCTGACTGACAAAGGTGCATATCATTAGCTTCTACATGAAAAAGTACTTTTGAAAACCTTTGTTAAATATGCAGATGATACAGTTTTCCTATCCTTGTTATCAAGCTCAAAGGATGATGATAGTCTTGCACTTCTTAAGTTTCCTACATGGTGCAATGACGTAGAGTTGAGATTAAATATAACAAAAACAAAGGAGATGTTGATTGATTTTAGAAAAAAAGCTCCATGGGTGCGACCAGCTCTTACTCAGGGTAAAGAGGTTGATAGCGTAGAGGAGTACAAATATCTTGGAACTGTTTTTGATATGACTTTAAAGTTTCAGCAGAACACAGAGGTTATTATTAAGAAGGTTCATCAAAGAATATTTGCTTTAAGGAAATTGAATTATTTTTCTGTACAAAAACCTATACTGAGTGTATTTTATAATACTTGTATTGATAGCATTTTGAGTTTTTTATTTTTATGTTGGTTTTCATCACTTTCTCTAAAGAATAAGAATCACCTCCAGACCATAGTTAAGACTTGTTCAAAAATTATTGGTATGCCACTGCTTCGCCTAAATGAATTTTATGAGCAACAAGTGATAA
>CM040999.1:10805224-10830209 GCA_022985145.1 Pangasius djambal | reverse complement strand
CTGAAGGGAAAACAGTTTTGCTGATTATTCTGAAAAACAGAATTGTCTTGAGAAAATACAGAAAATAAAAACGTACTCACTTTCCTCATTCGCAGTAGCGACTATGTATGACGTGACAGTGTTGGGAGACGGTTTGAATGGAAACAAGAAACCAGAATCCAGAGCAGTAACACATCGAAAAAATCCACTCCTTGCTATTGGCGGACATTTTTCACCAGCTTTGTCTGAATCTTTATTTGGGCAGGACTTCGGGGTGTTATTAAGTTTGAGTGGTTCACCATGAACACACTCCACTGTGCAAGTCACATCAATGATGTTGTCAGACTCTGTGCTTATTTGCCATGTGTTGGTTCTGCAAAACAATTTTACTTCATCTTTTGCTGTATAAATGAATTCAGTATGTCCTTAGAGAAGAGGAAAAAGACATCATTAAAGTTTATTAGCCTAACATGCTGACTAACATCAGTCTATATGTCTAAGACAAGTTTAATTTTCCAAAATGTTTTAGAAAGAAAGATTTTCTTTAAAAAATGACTCTCGTGCTAGAGTATGACTTATCTATCTTATTTCAAATGATTATTAAAACTTTTACAAAAGAATATAACAATATCTAAAATAGGCTAATATGATAATACACAAAGAAAGTAAGAAATTCACTTACCAAGGCATTTACTAAGAAAAATAAGCAGGAGGATGAAACCCCGCAACGCCATTACTGCTCTTTACATTGTGTAAAAAAAAAAAAACCAGAAGTGAGAAAATTTGGAAATTTTGCAGCTTTTTTTTATGGTCCTCAGAAGGCGGAAGTCATTGCATGCGAGTTTACTTGTTAACTGACTCATATATTCCATCTCACCCCGCAGGTGTGTGTGTGTGTGCGCGCGTGCATGTGTGTGCATGTGCGTGTGTGTATGTGTGTATCTTGTGTGTTATGCTAACAGTACTAATACAAATAAGTGAATTGGTGCTGTGGTGGAGCAGTTTTTACTTTATTAATTTTGTAAATGGATACACTGCTTGACTATGACTTTAAAGAAGAATGAAATGATAGATTTTGACCAGGACATTGACAACTGTGTGGACTTCCTAACTCCTTTGTCTTCTCTGATGTGCACTTGTATATGCAGCCACTGCTACTCCTGAGGTGAACGGTGTGACAAAGAAATCCATCAAATCCCCAGGTGTGGGTTGAATAGTATATATAGAGTCTCTTTAATTCTTTCTGGAACAAATAGTAACACAATTCCTTCTCACTTGATGGACAAAGAAGCCCATTTTAGGTCTGTTTAAGCATTCTGGTAGTCTATATGTGGTCTTATATCAATGGTTCAGCTGTAGAGATGGTCTGAGTACAGATTACAGTACATCTGTGTACATTTGTGATTTATTTTGTAAATTCATGTGATTTGTGTCTTGTGAAAACAAAGTGGTCCCAGTCTGCTTTATCTTTGCTTTATAGCTGAAGAGCTTGCTGTCCATACATAGCTGCAATTTTATGTCATTTCACAGAGAAAAGGCTAACAGACACATTGTAGCACATATAGTTCCTGTATATTATTATTGAAATGTATGTAGTCTATGCATGCATTCTGTCTTTACCAACCACTTACAGTACATGAGCATCATAATTGCCTCCGAGACAAGAAGCATGAGTTGGTTTCACTACAGTTCTGTTTCTTAACCATTTTGAATTATATAATTCATAATTTATCATTATAGCTGGGATCAGAATTCTGAAGAAATTATGAACAACAAATGGTCTGAGAGCTCGCAAATGTTAAAATGTTTAGAAAGTGAACTGAACTCTCTTTTGAGTATATCATTTGTATATGTTACTTACAGTATATCATGTGTAACAGATACCTCTCCTCTGTAAAATGTTGTTAATGTGCACAGCATTATCTGCTTGATAGCTGACACGGCTAAAGTCAGCGTTTAGCCCAATCATTGAATGAAAATGAATTCTAATTTTATTTACTTTAGTATTTCATTTAGTATTTAGTATTTCATGTTTGAAAGCATAAGAATATTGCCAAAAATTGTACACTGCCACAACTGTGTAAGACCTTTTTATTTATTTATTTATTTTTATTTTTTTACACATCTTTAACTTGTCATAACGCAGATATATTTTTACACATTGGGTTCTCCTAACAAATCAGCCTCATCCTTTATATCTGTAGGATTTATTGGCATGTCCTTGGATAAACTGATAAATTCATTCACAGGTGGATCTTAAACTGAGAAGCTCCAACTGCTGGACAAGACTGAGAATAAATGAATATTCTTTATGCGCTAGAGCCATCTGGTGGATCACAACTGTTTTGTGCCCATAACTTGAACATATTGCTACACCAACTCAGCATGCCAAACTGTAAACTGCACGTGATATCCACAGCACTGCACTTTCTAAATTGTCTAAGCTCTTTGGTATT
Organism: Pangasius djambal; assembly: GCA_022985145.1. Classification (NCBI taxonomy): domain Eukaryota; kingdom Metazoa; phylum Chordata; class Actinopteri; order Siluriformes; family Pangasiidae; genus Pangasius; species Pangasius djambal. The sequence continues at coordinate 10,827,774 of CM040999.1, read as the reverse complement.
TTTGTAGGACAATACAAACTATTCAGGCATTTATAACAACAATGACTTGACGTGAAGATTTTAAAGCATGTGTTTTTTTAAATAATATAAATAGATATTTGTCAAAAACATATTCTAAAGTAACAACAACAACAAAAAAAAACCTCAACCAATGACAAGGATGGAACTTTGTATGTAATTTTAAAAAAAAGATAATAATCCAAAAATGTAAATAAGAATAAACCGGTCCATGGTATACTGGTTACAGGAGGAGACCTAAGAGCATTCCTCTACACTGTACAGCTCCCAACAGATCTTCCAGATTGCTGAGCTCATCACCCTGTCACAGAAAGTAAGCCCAGGAACCCTATGGAGGAACCTCATTCCTGCCACGTATACTTATAGTCTAAACAACTATAACTTTCTAATGCGCAAAAGGAAATGTGAAAATCACTCACCATGGCATTTACTAAGGACAAAGACAAGTCAAAACACTGCAACATCATTATTTCACTTTTATACATAGAGCTCAAATTAAAAAGAAGTGAGTAATATTGGAAATAAATCATGAAATGGAATCCATTCAAATGCGTTAATCATGTCACATCCACCATGGACAATTCCCACACACACTGCCAGAGGTCACCCTCACTCACATTTTTCAATTTCTTCCTTTGCTGTCTGTTTCACTTCCTGTGTTTGTGCACACCTGTTTTGTGCTCTCCCTAATTAGTTCCCCCATATAAACTCTTCATGTCCGTGTCCCCCCCCCCCCATTGTTGAGCATTATGTTGTTATGTTGTTGTATTTGTGTTACTGTTGGTAGTGTGTATTCCTGTTGATGTTTTCTAGCCTAGCCCATCCCATCCCAGCCTAGCCTAGCCTAGCCTTGCCTTAGTCTAGTCCTTTGCTGTTATTTTGCTAGTTTTATTCCTTTCACTGCCATGGTTTTGTAGTGTTTCATTAAAATCAGCATCCAGATCCCTCCTTGGATTTGTTATATCAATATTTATATTCACATTCAGTTGGCTGAAGAGTTCGAAGGCTTTTCCGTTAGCAGGCAATAAGATTTGTTTTATTGTCATTGCACAGGAAATGAAATTTAGTTTAGCAGCAATCTGACTAACATGCAGTTACAATGTGATGACACGTATTATAAAGGAAAATCAAATTAAAATGCACTATATAATACAAAGAAGAAGAAATGGTGTACAAGTGTACAATATACAGTTCATAGTGCATACAACAATAGTATGAAGATAAGGTAGTGCAAAACAGTCAGTGTGAGCATGAGTAGTAGATATAGTACTGATGTTTGTAGAACCATGTTTACATGTTGTGCAGTAGTACCTGTATATAGGAGCAGTTTCACTGCAAATCAACAGCAAGCATAGAGTACAGATTTTGCAAGCTGGATTAGTGCAAATACCACTGTGTAGATGCTACATCAATGTCAGGTGTGCAAAAGTCATGTAAACAATGAGAATAGAACCAAGGTATGTATCACCAAAGATAGATAGACATACTGTGTGTAACACAGATAGATAGACATACTGTTTGTAAGAAAGATAGACAGACATACTGTGTGTAAGACAGACAGACGGACAGACAGATAGATAGATAGATAGATAGATAGATAGATAGATAGATAGATAGATAGATAGAGTGGATATAAAAAGTCTACACACCCCTGTTAAAATGGCAAGTTTTTGTGAAGAAAAAAATTAAACCAAGATAAATCATGTCAGAACTTTTCCCACCCTGTGAAATTACAACGTATAAAAGTTAAGTGAAAAACAATCAGAAACATTTTTGGGAAAAATAGGACAAATAAAGAAGTTACAATAACCTTGCTGCATAAGTGTGTACACCATACACTGGGGCTTTTTTCAAGGTGGAGGGAATCATGAATAGCTACAAATACCAGCCGATTTTAATGCAAAACATTCAGGTGTCTGCTAGTAAGCTGAAGATGAAAAGGAATTTCACCTTTCAGCATGGCAATGACCCAAAGCATACATCCAAATCAACAAAGGTTTAACCAAAAGAAGATCAGTGTTTTTGAATGACCTAGCCAGAGCCCAGACCTGAATCCACTAAAAATCTGTGGGGTGACCTGAAGTGGGCTGTACACATGGGATGCCCTTACAGTCTGATGGATCTAGAATGTTTCTGCAAGAAAGAATGAGAAAATATTGTATAAGTCAAGATGTGCCACTCTGATAGACTCTTAGCCAAAAAGACTGAGTAATGTAATATAATCAAAAGATGCTTCAACAGAGGATTAGTTTAGGGGTGTGCACACTTATGCAACTAGGTTATTGTAAGTTTTTAAACCCCCCCCCCCCCCCCCCCAAAAAAAAGTTTCTAATTATTTTTCACTTTATTTGTATATGTTGTAATTGCACATTAAAGGTGAGAACAGATCTGACATGATTTATCTTAGTGTCATTCTTTTACTTCACAAAAACCTGCCATTTTAACAGGCGTGTGTAGACTTTATATATCCATTGTAGACAGACACACTGTGTGTAAGATAGACAGATAGACACGCTGTGTGTAAGACAGACAGATAGACACACTGTGTGTAAGATAGACAGATAGACACACTGTGTGTAAGATAGATAGACAGATAGATAGATAGATAGATAGATAGATAGATAGATAGATAGATAGATAGAGTAATTTTTTACTATACTTTATTTTTTTTACACTGTCTTCACAGTGAAAAATGTTTTAATTCTAACAGCAAAGTCTAGATTTTTGGTTTTTATTAAGTATTCAAATTTATGCATATGAAGCCTCATTTGCATAAATAAATGTGTGTGTGTGTGTGTATATATATATATATATATATATATATATATATATATATATAAAGTTCCAGTACAAAAATACTTGTAAGAATATCAGCTAGCAGATATCAGAATATCAAATGGCAAATATTTATTGTGATTCTTCTTTATAAAGTCTGTATATACACAATTAGACACCTATAGTGTCTTGCTTTAATTATCCACAGATAAATTGCTCCCGTTCAGTGTTTCATTATAGTCAGGCTTAAAACAACAACAAACCAACAGCGCCTCCTATTGGTCAGTCGGATGCAGCGCTTTACCATTTATGGAGTGGTCACGTCATGTGGATGCCGTCAGCAGCGCGGTGAAGTGAGCTCTCCCCAGCGGCTGTGCTCACTGAGATACAGCGCAGCCTTAGCAACTGCTAACCTGCTGCCCGACATGGAGCTCTGAGGACAAACTCAGACGCATTTTTACGGTTTTTAGAGGACTTTCGTACAGCTTCTGCTTCACACACACACACACACACACACACACACACGCAGAGGAGTTGTGTTTCTGCGACAGGGACACAGACAAAGGATACTCTGTGAAGTTAAGGCAGTGAACCGGACTGGTGGAAGGTGTCTATCCGTCACAGCTGTAACTATGGTGAGTTACCTTTATCACTCACCTGCTGGTGTGTCTTTGGCTTTGTGCTCGGAATCTGGCCAGGAAACATCTGACACATGAATCTGTTCCTGTTCCTGCTAAAAAAAATACCTACACGCCAAATTTTTATATATTTCTGTGTACATTAAAAATGCCCAGTGGCATAATTCTTACATTTATTTATTAGCCACATTGGATGAAGATTGAACTAACTATATAACCCTGATTGTTTTACTATGATATAAGAATAATAAATTAAATAAACAGGTTAAAAAGTAATGCCTGACTTTCTGCAACAAAACAGACTTTATTTTCCCACTAGTTTTACTGTCTGAATGACTATCAGGACCACAGTTGAGGAAAAGTGGGATACTGTTTGGGAGTGAGGAGGGGGCCTGAGGGCTTCAGGATCACTGAATGGACTATTCAGGTGTCTTACTGAATTCAGTACCCAGTTCTGTGGAGGGGAAAAAAAAAAAGCCTTAGACTTGGTGTCAGGTGTGCTATTGTTGTGTCTTCTCTTCTCTTCTCTTCTCTTCTCTTCTCTGTTTTTCCTATTGACCTGAACAGGCAGTCTCTGATTGGACACTGATATAAATAAATCTTTTATACACACACACACACACACACACATTATATATATATATATGTGTGTGTGTGTGTAATTTTTTAATTAAAAATGTCTTACAGCAGTCTTCAAGTCCAGTTTCGTGCTGCTTCTGCCTTCCTTAGTTTGTTTGTTTGTTTATGTTTAACGATAATCATTTTGAGACAATCATACTTCACATTTCTCATATAAATAGCTTTTACGTCAGTCCATGATGATGTGTACCAGTTTCAAATCTCACAGATGGAACATCAGAATGAATGTGGCTATAAGACCATAACTTGTACACCATGCTTTCTGTTCGCATGCTTTTTGTTTTGTTTGCTTTTTGTTTACAGATAGATAGATAGATAGATAGATAGATAGATGAGTGGAAGATGACGTCAGTCATTGGCAGTCTAGTTCTGGTAACAGGGTAGGCTATACAGAATTTGGATTTCTGTTCCCTGTGCAAAGCCAAGTGGAATCGATTTATTCACAGAACATATGCATTTGCTCCTTGGCACGTTTTAGGAACGTATATCTAGGCTTAATGCGAGATGGCTGGTTTATAGCTTATCCCCAGACCACACGGGTGCATAATATCCATTTTGGATATAGTCTTTATTCTTTCTGATTATGTTGCTGTTACAAATGATTCCAGCTCCAGAGCGTCACATTCTGCTATTCCTGTCCATCGCGGCTATATTTCATGTTTGGTCTCTTTGCACCCACCACAGAGCAGGTTAAGCCAGTCCATCCGTCTCATCCATACAGTTCAACAGTTGCTTTAAGAGCTTGGCCACCTGCAGAACTGGTTTTTCCTTCAGGCCTGCACTCATAAAACAAGTTAGGTAATGCATCGCTAATGCGCTCTGCTCCTGTCTAGGTGTGAACCGTGTACGTAATCTTATTTAACATCTCTGCCTTTCTGTGTATGTGTCATAGGTTAGTGTTTGTTAGAACGTATTGAATGACATGACAAAAAAAAAACTGAAAGTGATGATGTTCTTGTCTGCCTGGTGAAAAAATGTTTTTTCCTCAAAGAGGATATTTCAGAGAACTACACTTCTTTGCTATAGTGCAAAAATGGCAATCAGGGACTTCTCCAGAATTTGCTAACTCAGAAGAGTCATGAGATATTATTGTTTTGACTACAGTTTTGCGTTGGCGTCTTCTCAACAAGCGTCCTCATTTTGACGATAGAAACCCAAAGGAAATGGAGTCGGTTTCCAACTCGGAGGTAATGCTTAACGTCCATGTCTAGTATAAATACAGCGCCCACATCAGTGACTGAATCTCCTGAGTCTGTGACAAACTGAGGAGCAGACTTTCTCCAAACACAAGACGCCTAGACGTTCAACGCAGCACATTGTATTCGTTCATTTTGCTTTGTTTTACAAAACCACAAGTAGTCCTTGGATACGGTGATGCGTCACTGAGAGATGGGATCCACATCTATGTACAGAGCTTAAGACTAATATGACCTTCAAAGGGGTGCAGATAACCATGCATGAAGGTTACACACTTTCACCAGCGCTAACCAAACAACTGCAGTCTTCCTGTCCTGTTTTTTTTTTTTCTTCCTAAAAGGAAAATGTGGGCCAAACTGAGAGATTTACTGTTTGGTGTGTGAAAAAAGTAGTCACATGGGCTGTCTGGGACGACAAGCAGAAGGTTTGCACATTCTGTCTTTTAAGTCTTCTTTTTCTCCTTCTCTGTGTCCTTCTCCGGATGCTGAATAGTAGGTCAGTAAGGCAGCATATGTTTAGCATTAAGAGCTCCAGTGGGGAGGGCTCCCCCATCTCCCCACAATACACACACACACACACACACACACTTTCAAAACTTAGTTTTTGTATTCTGCCTTTTTCTGCCAATAGGCTAAAGAGGAATTCAGCCTCTGTGTCTGAGCTGTGGCATTCATGAAGCACTAGAGCTGAGATGCCATATTTTTTTGCGACCATTTTTTGACCAATTATGTAAGTTTTTCTTGGTCTTCTTCCCTAAAACAGTTCCAGGGTTCAGTAAGCTTGTTGGATATCTGATGAATCAGACTGAATTCAAGCCTAGCGTTTTTCTTTTTTGGAGCCAAACCATTATTGTTCAATGACCAAAGGGATAACATTGGAATAACATTTCTCTCAGTCATACTGTATTTTAAAACGTATTTTTTAAAATGAAGCCTCATATAGACTAAAACTAATACGTAAGTATTTAAGTATGCATTTTTAGTTCTTTTCTGATGTAAAGCCAGTAACCTTCCCCCTGCGTACTCTATGCTACATGCAACATATGGTTCCACACTGTGTATCCATAATGTTTATGTGCTCTGTCCTGACATAGAGATTCTTATTTCATGGCATTTTCCTGCACGGCTTTTACTCTGCTGCTCTACTTCTTCTCTTTTAAGACAAGCTAGCCATATTCTGGAAGAGATTATGGTAGCATTCCTTCTAGCCAAACCATAAAACCCCATGTTTCATAATGGAATAACAGAAATGGTATATGGCCTGTATTCTCTCTGTCTCATTTTGGACAGAGATACAGCCTTAGTGCTCCTTCTAGAGACAGAGAAGTTAAAGCAGCGGCTTTACAACCGTTTAATTTACTGCACTGTAGTTCTCGATTTGTAACAAAGGTTGGCATATCCTCGTCTCAAATGGAAAAATCGCAAAAACACAATGCAGGCTTTTGAATATGTCCTGCAGAGGAGCTTTTCTTCAGGGAAAGGTGTTGCTCTTGGAGGAACGCAGCTCTGGATCTTCAACCAGCCAGAACTTTGTGGCTAACTCAATTTGTTGCAACATTTATTATGGTTATTCGCTGTCTTGGCCTGCAATAGGCAAAATAATCTGTCCCGCTTATCCACAGTTCATAGGTTGGACAATCTTGTATGTGAAATACCTCAAATTGTTCTGCTTTCAGCATGTAGTTTTTGCTTGATCAAACCACACAGGCACTGCAGTGAACTGCAGTCATGATTGATTAACTGGTTTTCTTGTGACACACCACTTTGACATACTGGGAAGTATTGTACTGTATGTGATTTGCATCTCCACCTTGTTTTGGTGCATCATGGTTTCTGTTTTAGACTGCACACTTGTAGTAATCCTTCAGAGCAGAAATGAAATGCATCATCATCCTAAAAGCCAGACTGTCCAGTCCCAAGTATGGTCCCAGATATGTAGAAGATTACATGGATTAAACTATGATTTCATACTAAGGGTCTGCACCTTTGATGTTAGATGTCTGCTAAGATACTACTAGTCATGTGACAGTTTGATTCTGCCCGTAATGGATTGCAGCTGTCATTATTTACATCATTCCAGGCAAACTTGACCAGATGAACTCTGCCTGTGATTAGGTTGCACTACAGAAATCCAGATATTTTAGAGATTCATCTGCAAGGAAGTCTGCAAGGTTCCTTTGTACCATCCCCCTTCCGTCTCCTATATATAGAAATTGTCATTGTTTGGTTATTTTGGTTTGAGAGTTTTGGTGTTTTGGTTGTCAACTGGTAGACAATTTTGAATGCAGGTTTCTACAGCAGTTGTGGAAAACCTGGACTAAGGTTGGCGAGGTTGAGGGCAAAATGGCTTTGCATTGCGATAAAAATGTAAAAAAAAAAAAAAAGTCACCAACATTTCTTGAGAGTGAAACAAAGCACAGATTTGAAATGACAAATTGCTTTTTTTTAAAGTAAAGAATTCAAGTGGCCAACAGTCCCTTGTATGATATCGTACCACTTTATACTCTAGCGCTGTTCTCAAATCCGATTGGTCAGAAATTGTTGACTAATTTTGCATAACTGCAGCTCTGACAGCTGTAATCCAGTTCACCAGTTTATATTAATTCTTGTTTCGATTTTAACAGCTAATTCACAGAGACTTCTCTGGTGAATGCTCCACATAATCTCAGACTAGTAATAAACAGATTAAAAAGTTGGAAAATAATCAACTTCCTGGTGGTAACGGTAAGTACTCTTTGTGTCCGACTGTATCACACCACCCTGTTGTTAATTTTTTTTCTTCCTATAACAGGAAGCCTTATCATGTTTTATTTCTTACATAATATACATATGTCCATACGTGGGAGAATATATGAATTATAATGACAATTATTAATATACTTCACATAAATTCTGGTTAGTGATGCAACAGTATATGACATACTGTATATTGTTAATATAATAAAATTGTATCTGACTTGCTACTTCTGACCTTATTCAAACTAAAAATAAGATGAGATCTTGCTATTGTGTCTTTAACCTTTGAACACCAAAGTAATGATCATTGTTCCTTGTTAGCACTAAGAAGGAAAATATTGTGGTTATGTCTCGGGGGAGAATCCAGCCTGTGTGTGCTACAGAACAAATCCTCATTCTGTTTATTTCCACCCAAAGACATAAAACTACTGTTTTCATGTTTTTGCACGTTTCACGTCCTGACCTCAATCGCAACAGCACATCAGGCCTGGATTTGCATATGCTGACTTATGTTAACACGTCTATCAAGTAGAAGAAGCAGCTTTCCAAGAAGGTGGGAGGCTTTACATATTTAATGTATTTTATAAATGCCCTTTGTCGTTTAGAAAGGTTCATTCATGAGCAGAAAAGTTTGTAGACTAATGCCAAATACCTGAAAATGTTCAACCTCCAGGAATACAGGATTACTCAGAGTCTTGGGTTTTAAATGCTACTACAAATGATTTTGTGATGTGTTTGCATATCTGGAACTAATTTAAATAACTGATCTGTTGCCGTGTAATGTAATGTAATGTTAAGCTGAGTGAACTTGTGTCTGAGTCTTGTTCCACATTTGTGCAGTTCCTTCATATGTCTTAATCACCAGGCCACCTCTGGACAGCTCATTGTGAGTCACACCGACAATGGTCATCCTGCATCACTTCCCTTAGGAAGTCTGATCATAAGGCTGTGTGAAAGATTGGAGCAGATTTAGAGCTTACTACAATAGCCAGATATGAAATGTCTTATCACCAGGAAAATGATTCGTGTCATCCATGCCCCACCTGGAGGTTCTTAGAACAGTGTGTGTTTCAGCAGTCAGTGATGGATAAGCTTGAGTAATTTTCACAGTGCGGCGTTTTCCCTACTTGTCAGCAATTCCAAGAGCAATGCAGCAGAAAGGTTCAGTGCGATTACACTGTAGAGGTCACATTTCACTGATGATGGAGGATCTAGATTAAGATCATGAGTCAGAAACTGATGAGGGAAAGTTTTAAATGCACATGGCAAAAACCTCATGTTTCTTTCTCTCTCTCTCATATGTATGTGTGTGTGTGTGTGTGTGTGTGTGTGTATATATATATATATATGTATGTATGTATATCTTTTTCATTCTACTCAGTTTTCTGTAAGGTCTAATATTTGTATGTATCTAATATGTGATTGTAAATGACAACTGGCGTGTGTTTCGTCAACCTCAGTCTGTTTACACATACAGATTTTTTTGAGGCCAGGATGTAGTTGTATCTCTGTAAATCCAATGTTTCCCAATTCCAATACAATATTGGGTAATTTGGTGTTTTCCCTGCTCCAGCACACTTGGTTCGGCTCATAAATACTTTAGTAATTAGCTGAGGAGTTGATTCGGGTGTGTTGGAGGAGGAAAAACTATGAAACGCGCCATACATGCCCATGTGTAAGCCAGCGGACTGAGAGGCTTTGTAAAAGGGAGTTCTCAGAGGGGTGTTGCAGCGTTCCTCACACTTTGCCAGTATCCAGCTCCCGTTGGCTGTGACTAAGGGCCTTAAACCGGCAGCATTCCTAAGAACAACCTGTTTACTTTTCCTTTAATCGTTATAGCCACACACACACACACACCCACACAGTGCAGTCCAGGCCACAGCAAGCCACTCCAGCCAGCTCCTACACAACATTCCTCGTTTTTGCATGCAGTAGAGTTCAGAGCTCAGCATATCCTCTTCAAAGCCTCGACCTCAGCAGTTATCAGCGATGCCGTAAATGGCCCCATATGAGCATTCAAGGCCATCTGCCTCCTAGCATCACCCAGGAGGACCAGTCCAACTGGCCCCTCCGTTCCTGTTCTAATGCACAGGGCGTTTCTGTTTTCAAATGTGCACTGCCGATTGTTAGGCTGGTGTGGTGGAAGGCGTTGTGACTCGAGCCCTTGGCAGGCCCAGGCTGAAAGCAGACAGCTGAAGGGAGGGCAGGACGCGTCATTTAGTTTAATCAAGTTCCCACACATGCCTGCCTTTGATTAACAGTCTCGTTAGGAGTTTCTCATGCGGGCTAGTAAAACGGCCCGGACTTTGTTGTGTGTTTATGAATTTGTAGAAAATTTGTTTAGACAGTCTGGTCTTTATGAGGCGATGGTTATTAATGCGTAGTAGATGAAGGCTTGCTGTAAGCAGGTCTTTCGCAGGACACATGCTTGCTCCTTTATAGGCCATAAACAAATCCTCAAAGCAAATGCTCATTCCTTTAGAAGCTGTTTATATACTTCTGGTAGAAAAGAAAATTATTATTTAGTTTATCACACCACGGTACATATCAGTTTGTTTATTCTTCTGTACTGGACTGGAGTGAGTGAGCATCCACAAGTATTTATTTTTCTACAGCTATGTTTGCTCATCATCATCATCCTGTTCATGACTACTCCTAGTCTCTCCCTCTCTCTAGGCTTATCCGCCTTCCACTCTGTGTCGGAGAAACCTCTCATACTCATCAAAGGCTATAAAAGCTGTGAAAGTGTTACTGAAGGAACAACCTCTCAATCTTCTGCTTACCAGTGGACCTGATCCTTTGTTTCAGCCATCTTTTTTGTTGTTGTTGTTGTTGTATCATTTTTTTTTTTTGGTCTTTGCTTAAATGTGTGTGCTTACACTGCTCCAGACTTGCTTACACACATAGACTTACTTGCCAATGTGTTTTTTTTTTTTTGTTTGTTTTGTTTTTTTCCACTTTCACATCAGGTTTGACTTTGATTTGGGAAAGTGCTGTTTTCATGTTTTTTTGTTTTTTTTTAAAGGGGGACAATTAGCGGAGACCACAAGCTTTGACTCCTACTGGTCTGGAGTTGCTCAAGCAGCCATCTGAGCTACTTAACACCAAGTGCTTTTATTATATATGCAATTGCCTATCCTTTTGGGAACTACACCTCCATTATGCACACAATTGTCAACTTTTTTTCCATTTTTCTCACCAATTCCCCCCCACCAGCCAGCTCTCCTCTATCATACAACAGCTAACAATAGGGGAGGATGAAGGCTAATGCTGCATTCGACTCGCCTTATAAATCATAATTTGCATGTAGGAATGACGTCTTTTTCCACCTTGGTACATTCGACTTCGACAAAAAAAAAAGCATGGATGCATGCTTTGTAAAATGTTCTACTTTTGTTAGAATGATTTATATTTTCCTCCTTAAACAGCAAACTGTTTGTATATTCAATGTTTTAGATTTAGCAAGTGGATATGTCTGTATGTTGACTGATCTAAAGCAAACGCTTGTATATACAGCATAACTCATTTAAAGGTAAGAAGTGTTCCTGTGTTTATTTCTGATGCCTTTTGCGCAGCCATGTTAACTTGACGTCATTCCGTAAACAGGGAAGGAACTCGTAGTTGAGAAGACAACCCCAAGTTGTCGAGCTGGAATTTCATGTTGAGGAGTGATTTCTTTGGCTTTTACTGGTTGGAGGTGGGGAATTACGAGTTGCAACTTTGAGTTGAACGCAGCATTACATGCGTTTCCTCTGAGACCCTTGAAGCCTGCCAAATGTGTCTTTTGGAACTGCTGCTCATGCTGCATAACAGGGCAGCATAACACACTCGAAAGAAAGAGTTATACACCCTCTTTTGCTTACATGAATTCACAGACTCTGACGATTGGCTAGTTTCACTGTGACTGACACAGGAGAGAGAGTATACCATTCCTCCCACCCAGGGAGCATGGCAAATTTTGCTCCCTTGGCTCCTGGCCACAGACTGAAAATGATCAACTACTGCAAATGTGAATGGGTGGCAATGCTTGGTTAAAACTATCAGGAGCTTTTTTTTTGTCAGCCACTTTGCGACTGTTCTATAGTACACACAGATTCAATAAAATTGTTAATGTCCTAATCAGCAACATGGATTTCACAGAATTAAGTTTGCTTTTTTGTCTCTTAAATTTGGCAGTTAAACCAGAGAATCCAGAGAATATGCTTGGCTATGACAGGATAAGTGGTCAGTTGTAAAATCGGACATAGTAATTTATTCTGGAAAAACAAATCTATCACAGTGCTTGCTCGTCTCAGCTCTGGACAGGACTCTCAGACCACCCAGGGAACAAAAAAATCCCAGCCTTTTCCGCACATTTAGCAGTGCTTGCCCTATTCTGTGTTTCTCACTAGCATAAAGAAACTGCTAGTTGATCTCAAAGCTTTAGAACCATTAGATTATAGATGCTGGATGTAATAGGACACTAGTCGCATTGAAATACTTGCCACTGAAATTTGTTTTAGCTGGGGGGTGCAAACATGTGATTCTTATACACTTTTGCCAAAAACAGAAAAGGAAGTGTCAAATATAAATACTGAAATGATTCACCTACATTCAGTTGTCTGGAAGTGTACTAAAATGGTGTTCACACTTGCTCATCAAATTCACTTCCCTATCAGATTCCATTTGTTGCGTGTTTTCTTTCCACAGCTGAAAGGGTAAAGCAGAACCAAAAAAAAAACAAAAAAAAACCTGGGCTGAATTTAGAAATGTTGGCACTGCGTTTTTAAGCAGTAGCCAGGCATTTATGGACCGCTCCCATCTTGGATTATGTTGCCATGGCATTGTCTCTGGAGACGGCGTAGGTACCTCTAGTGCCTCCACTCTTAGGCTGAGGCTCTCTCAACGCTTATGAGCCCCAGTAATCTTATCACCATAATTAGTGAAGCATTACATCATACATAATCACTGGCTTTCTTAGAGTTTGATTATGTCATTAAAAAGCCCTTGTGGTGTAACTCAACTTTGTGTGGTATAATAGAATAAATATATTTGTATATCTAACATTATGATATAACATTATGATGGCAGATAAAGTATCATTTCAGATCTTCACTTCACTGACTGTCTTTATGCTGTCAGGTGTTTAGGAAGTGCATGTTTTGTTACTAGTGTATATGTTTTCCAAGATATTAATGTTTTCATTTCATGTTTTTCCGATTTTAATGTGAGAACTTTTCTGTTTCCGTTTGTAACATTCTGATGGAGAGACACCACACTTAGTCCAAGTGAGCAAGCTTGGCACCATCTCCCTGGCACTGAAATAGAGTTATTATCCCCTTTATTCTGTACACAGGAGCCGATAGTACTCAAGACTAAGGGTTTGCTCTTGTGCCAACTTGGAGCTGTTTGTCAGTCGTGTTCCAGGACCATTTATGCCTATGTGGTCTGCCAAGTTTATACACTGGGGCTAATGAATATCCCATAGTTTGCAAACACACAAAATCATTTCTGTCCCTCCAGGAAGCCCTTTTATAAGTGTTACTTGCATAAATCACACAATACAACAGGTGGATAAAAATCTCAAAATTAACTGCCCTTGGAGAAAGTACAATCATCAACTTGGATATTGTGGGCAGTATGCATACCCAGCAAACGATTTCAGCAGACCGAACTGAGGACCCGAAATATACTGCAGCAGAACCAACTGATGTATGAAAAAACCTGGCTGTAGTTCAGCAACTCCAGCTTTCAAAGCCATCACAGCTCCTGTAGCAGATCCTCTGTTGCCGCCAATCACATGCATTCATGTAAATTATTTTGCTGAAGGCATCTCAAGTGACAACAAAGACGACTGGACAGTAGTATGCGCTTATTCTCCACTTCATCACCAAAACAGACACCTCATCTGTTCAGATCCCTGGGGTTAGTCAAAAGTCATAATACCACATAATCACTGCAGAGGTCTTATTTAAAGCCATGAACTAAACGTTAATGGTTTGTGGTGCATTAAAAGGTACCAGGTCACCATTCAGTCATGCTAGTTGCTTATCTGGACCTTTGGAAGCAAGGACCTTAACAGATTTTTAGCTGAATACTGCTGGTCTATTGGAACTGCTGGTATTGACCCAGGGGTTTAAGGAAGTGAGGTATGCTCACATGCCAATTTGAAGACTCCTCCTCTAAAGGGTCTCAGGAACTGAAAGTCTAATGGTCACACTTTATGAATGATTATAGATTTTTCTGTAAATATGTGCTCATCCTGTCCAACACCTGAAAAATACCTGTGAAAATACACTTGTAACAGTGTAACAGGGTTAACCTCTTTCTGGTTTCATATGCCATGCTTTGTATCAGTTATTCATTGATTTGCTGAAGTTAAAATTTTTATTTTGTATCACAGACCATAGTTTCACCTTCTCCTTCTCATCATTCAGCCATCTCTTTACCCAGATGAAACTGTAAGGGTCCAGTCAATAACTGATTTACTCTTTAATCTGCTGAGTATCTCCTGAAGTGCTCATGACATTAATCAGTGGCTTAGAGTTTAGGGTTAAGCTTTAAAAAGGATTGGTAACTGACCTTCTACAATTTAACTTACCGTTAAATGTAGTTGAACAGATAAAATGTCATGCACATACTGTATATGCTTGAGTGTTTAGAGTGACTATTGTGTCTTCCCTTTCAATACAAAATGTCAGTACAGAGAGGGAATAACCTCTTCTGTCTCAGTATTTCCAATTCTGAGAAACTTTATAAAAACAGCCGGTGGTGTGAAAACCAGATGTCTGGGAAGTGGAGTGAAGTTTTAAGGGGAGGGGGAAAGAGTGCCGCCTGACTGTGATACTGAATCAGACCCAGCCATTTCCTGTGCCCGGCCTGACTCCGCTCCACACGCGCCATATAAGGCCATGGAATTTGCATTTGGGAACTGCCAGACTGTATGGATCTGGGGCTGGTGCTGCAGAAATTCTTCAACTTCTGCTGGATTACATTTTTGGGTTAATGGTCTCTTCCAGCACTTTATGGGGAAAATATGTCGCAAAAATTTACCCCCATTCCTTTTTACGGGTAAAACAGACTTTAGTGTTTTTTCTTTTTTCTTCTTCTGAGATTCTCAGGTTCTCAGATTTTTATATGCTAATTGGTTTGAATCCACACACCTGAAGGCTTGTAGATGTGGAACTGCAACTGATGTAGATGGCTGCAACTGATGTACATTTGCTTCTATTCCTAATGCTCATTTAAATGTAGATAAATAAAAGGTTTATGCCATTCATAAAGAACCATGGAAGCCAAAGCCAGATAGTATTTACACTGTGCTCCTGGACTCTCAGTGAAGTTCATGCTGCTCCCAAAGAGATGGTGATATTGCAGGCTTCCTTATATCTCAAACTCCTTACACACACCCCAGCTTTAGCAAACCACTTACAGTCAGCCCACCCAGTACAGCTTCATCGCCCTCGTACTGCAGGCCTCCATTTAGCACTGTGTTTTGAAGGAGGCAAGTAGTACTTTGCAATTGTATACTTCATAGTGCCTTCTTTTTAAAAAAAAAACGAAAACAAAAAGAGCCTGTTTTTAAATGTAGTATACTGCCTGCTTTTTATGGAAGCCAGTTTTCATATTAAATGGCTTGTGATGAATGTTAGTTCATAGCTAAGGGTCAGTTTTTGGATCGTAACACCATGGAATGTGTATGACATAACAAGAGCACCCATTATCACGTTCTAAAAGGAGCGCTTGCCAATCCTGGGTGGACCACAGAAGTGTTCTGAACTTTTGCCTCTTGTGTTTCCGCTTTTCAACCTCTCCCTTTCCCAACAGAAGATTATCATTCCTAAATAAGCACAGTGGGAACAAATCTGTCTCTGTAAAATGACTATGTGTCCTTGGATTTTAAAGATAAACTTTGTTCTCCATGTTCTTTAAAGCTCCAGTCTGGATGTGGAACAGTTTTAAATAATGTTCTGACTGGGCTTTAAAAAGCCACAGCATATATAAATGCCATAGTATATTTCATGCATGGTGTTTAGTGTTTAAAACATAATTTAGGAACCTCAGGAATATCTTTTTTTAGAGGAACAAGTGAATGGGTGCTGCAGTTGTGTGCCTTCTTTTGAGACAGAATTAATCATATATTAATTGGAAAATACATTTTTAATGCTTTTACTGTGGTTAGACTCCCAGTGTTAAGTGAAATGGGACGAAAAGCCTTCCTTGAGGTCTGTGCTTTGGTGACATCAGCTACTTACCTTACGTTCACAGTATTGTGTTGCTTGTAATGGTCTCTTGTGGATGTGTAGAGACCACTGCTGTTGTCGCTTGTGGGTGTGCACTGTAGTAGTAGCTATGTATATATAGCTTTTGAAGTCGACTACTTAAATGCAAATTAAATAATGCACTAATCAGTGGGGCTAGACTTCATTGGCAGATTAGCAAAGCAAGAAACTGTACTCCAGAGGCACCTACAATCTCTGCTATTTCATTCCAAGCTTCATTTTTCTTCATAATGTTTCTATACACATTTAACAAGAGGTCATCTATGACAGGATAAGATGAAACCATGCTTACAGTTTTTTCTTCCACTTTTTGTGGGTTAGCACTGCGTGGGTACAGTTGCAGGGAGGAACTAAGGTTGTGAGTGGGGAAGTTAAAATGCTCAGACCACATAAGCCAAATGATTGGTCTGAGGAATCGTCAAGCTAGTCGATTAGATTTGTCACTTTAACACATCATACCTAATTTGCGTAAAAATTGTCACTTGTTGCTGTGCCACTGTTGTTGAATCGCGTCTCCATGTTGTGCAAGTACATAAAAAATGAATTGTCTCCTGTTGCTCCTTTTGTACACCCAGAATTCTTCAACTTGTTTTCAGCAACCATGTCTGCTATGATTGGTCCTATAGGAGCTTTGGGTAGGACAGGTTCTCAGTACAAGCTTCTCCAGATGATATTACACATTAAGAGTGCACATTAACGCAGAGTGTTCTTCTAAGTGAGTTTTTGAACCCTGAAATGAAGAATTGAACACTACTGTGTTGTATACCTTGCAGATATGCACACATGCAGACAGCAATGCTTCAATTGTGCCATTTGGCACAGTAGTGTTTTCCAGTCCTCCTCGACTCATCAACTTATCTAGCAGTGTTAGAAGTATTTAAGAGCAAGTAAAATGTATATGTATGTATATATATATATATATATATATATATATATATATATATATATATATATATATTGTACAAAGGTACATGAAGATAAGTAATGTGTTAATTGATGTTAATTTCATTAAATAATCTCAGCTGTTGCTAAAAATGGTAACAAAAAACAATGCAATTAATAGTTTTGGTCATAATTCTGTAGAATGCTTGATGTATGTTTATTATAATACTAGGACTACAAAGCAGCAGCTGATACACCTTGTATAGAGATCTGCATGAGCTGCAGGTTTGGCTTCAGTTCTGTCAGGAACACGTGGTGGGAGAAGAATGGTCCTAAAGAGCATTTGGGCTTCAGAGAGAATTTTTTATGGCACAGCTGAACTCACATTCCACTGCTTTTGTGAAAAGCCTGATTGCAAAGAAATCCAGACTGAAAACGGAGCAGACCAGACAGAAATGGTGTTAGGTGGTCTGAGATTTGTTTCTCCAGTTTCTATTATGAAGGCCAAGATTAAAATCTGGATGGTGTGAAATGGTCCTACCCTTGCATTTAAGTTTTTTTTGTTTTTGTTTTTTTTTTTTTTGCTTAATCATAGGCTTCCTGGCTCCCTTTTGTTTATATCCTCCTCCAGGTCCTAATGATATCCCATCTAATGAGGTGACATCACTCCAAAATGACACCCGCTACCTGTTTTCCAAAGAGAGGTATCTTCCTGTGATGTGATGTCTGCTGTAAACATGTTAATGGCTACCATGTGGAAAATCGTTTGAGCCGTGATTTAGGGCATGTTTATTGCAAAACCAAATTGCAAGACAAAGGCAAAAATAGTATCCAAAAGATGATTAACATTTCTTTGTTGTAGTCTATGCAAGATGGTGTTTGTAAAAGGAGAGAGGTATTTATTTAGCTAGTGAAAACACAATGCTGCCACCCCAACGTGCAGTTCTAACAATGGTCTAATAAAGTGCTGAAGTGGTTTTTGTACTCCTTTATTTTCCTGTAATTTGCCCTCTTTGGTTTATTTACTCCTGAACAGAGTTCATTTAAGCTCATTTGGAACAGAAAGATTTTAGATCTACTTTTAGATATACTTTTTTTCCTCACATGTCCTTCTCCACTGTGTGTGTTTTTTCAGATTGCAATGTAATATAAGAATTTAAGTAATATAAGGATTTACATGACATTTCTATAAAACAATCAGAGCATCCCAGAGATCTGGAAAAATACTAAAGGAGAAGAACAGACATACCAAGCCTTCAAACTGACCACGCTAAATCTGGGAAAGAGAGTTAAACTTAGATGACGTTGAATATGATGTTTTCTGGGCATGTTCTCGGGCCCGAGTGTGCAAATATTGATTGATGCTTTTAATGCCTAAATATCTCAAGAGTAAAGTTGATCATGCTGGGTTGTGGCCTCAGTTGACAGTGGCTCATTGCCCATGATGCATGACCATGATGAATGATATCCCACTGCGTACACTGCAAAATCAAAAGAGAGAAACAGATAGAGAGAGAGGAAGAGGAGGGACCTGAGATCTGAGAAACGCAGGCATCAAAAGCAGGATTTGCAGTGGATGGGGAAGATTTGCCTGACACTGCACTTTTCATGATTTTAGGAAAAACAAAGTCATCATCTGCTGTGTTGAGAGAAAACAGACTGTCTTCCAAATGTGTTGGTCAGTAAGTCGGATGCGGTCACTTCACTGAGTGGACGGTTTTTACACTGTGAGAGTCTGCAATGTCTGTGATTTCGCAAGGTTTGGAATAGGGTTGTTGATGAAGGAAATGCACCAAAGCCAGCTGTGCAGTGACAAGGCTGTATTCAGGGCCTGTCTTTGGGTGTGAAGACAATGGTGTAGATGGGAAACAATGCATTTTTCTGATTTGACCTGTGAACATACGTCTCAAGCAGTCCTTTAACAATGCTGTGCTGTTTTACATACAGGAACAATGGAATTCTTATTTCCTGAAACCAACCATACACACAACATGAGATACACTGAACACATTACTGAGAATAGCTTAGCTGTTCTCTGAAGACATTATACGCACGCAGTATGAAAAGCAGTTCTCTTATGTACTGTGTTGTGTAAGCATGCAAATGAATGCTGTGTGCATAATCTCGAAGGTAAAAACAAGGTCATGTTCATGTGTAGAGAATATCTGTGAAAGTGTGTTTTAATTTTTTAAATAAAATGTGTGAATGTGGTATGTGTGTGTTCTAACAGGGGAGCCGGGGACACTACCGGTACCACTGGCAGAGCCACAATGTCAAGCAGAGTGGTGTGGACGACATGGTGCTACTCACCAAAATCAATGAAGACGCCATTGTGGAAAACCTCAAGAAGAGATATATGGATGACTACATTTTTGTATCCTTTATGACTGTAACCTCACATGAGCTAAGATCAGTAAGGGGGCAAAACTAGGGATATGAGAGCCATCAGAAGTACAGTAAATGTCATTTTAAATGTGCCTGTAATATTTAACAGGATCTTGATTGATGTGTTATGTTGTACAGATCTTCTCAGGCTTTGGCTCAGTTATTTATGAAGGTATTGATAGCGATTTGGATGAAGAATGATTTCCTGCACTTTCTTCAATTGTCTTCTTGGATCTGTTCCAACACACCATAGATTAAATCTTGATTATACTGGCTCTACTCAGGCTTAGCCAAACTTTTACAGCCCAAGCCATTCTGATCCAGCAATCTACAAAAACAGATATTAGGTAGGTCTGTTATATGTGTGTGTCTGTTAGGAGGGTTGTACAGTGTTGTTTGCAACTCAGAATGGTTTATCTGACTTGTCATGTCTGTTGATTGTCACTAACAATTGGAAAGCTATGTTAAGACTCCCATGAACCCTTTTGTTTTCTCACAACATCAATCATTGTTTTAATCAAAGATTTAACTCTTCTACTGGAGGGTTGTGAAGGTCTCTTTGGATTTCATGCTTTAGATCTAAACTGAGCAATCCTGGATTATATCTGTGCTGTATAATGTATATAGTCAGGGTACGTGGCAACATTCAAGTCTTCATTCATAATAACGGAGCCACCGCCTCTTTACCCTTTGCAGAAATGCTAAGCAATCCCAGTGAAATCTCATGGGTCATAAACTTCTCTGGCCTTATTAGGATTAAGGGTTGATAGCTGATTTGGGCCATTGGAAGTTTTAACCCAAACTAAGTGCTGTGACTGTGGTCAGAAAATAGTAACAGTGATGCAGTGTTGTAGTCAGCGGCATATGGGACTGAGGTCAGCATGAGTCAAGCTCAATGCTTCCTTTATTTGCAATGAGCAGCAGCCGCCAAGTGGCTCTAGTCAGAGGAGACAGTACTGCCTTTGCAAACCTCTGACCTATCAGACAGAAGTTCCTCTGCTACCACATGACAAATGCTCAGTGCCATCATCATCATATCATCCATTTTTAGATCACTTTTCATTTGCCAGTTTTAGCACGTGCACGTTCCATTTTTAACAACTGATTAGTCTAAAGAAAAGAGTTCTGACAAAGTTTACTCAGTTTTCCCCTTAACTTAAATGTAGTCGATCACCTGAGGCATATTTTGGAGCTAGAAGGCTAATTGTCCTAACGAGAAAAGGAAAGCTTATAGCTACCAGTGTAGTGCTGGGAAAACTACATGATTAATCATCACACATTTTCCTCAAACCACATTGAGTTGTTCAGTATCTCACACAGACTTGCATCTGTAGCTTCTAATATTGTATGCCACATTGTAATGTATAAAACTGGACTGAAGAGCACCACATAGCTGCAACAACAGTGGTGGTCATTTTGAAAGTAGAATCAGCACATAATTTGGCATGCTCAGCAGAAGCCTCAGACCTACACCGGATGCGTAAAAGTGGCAATGATGTAATGATTGTGAGATGTAGGTCTAAATGAATCTAAGCTTATTATTATTTAGCAATGGGAGAGCCTCCGTGTAATACAAGGTATAATGGGCTGTGCCAGGACTAAATGCCTTTTAACCCTTGACCTATGTACACAGACATACATTGGACCTGTGCTCATATCTGTTAACCCTTTTAAACAAATGCCATACTTTGGGGAGAAGGAGGTGGAGATGTACCAAGGAGCAGTAAGTATTATATTGTAACTGAAAAAGAAACTCTTCAAAAATGAAAGACAAAATGTGTTTTTCTTTGCTTTAAACATACAGTGTGAAATCCATTGGTCCCAAAAGTAATATCCAAAACACACACATTTATAGAACTAATATTTATTTTAGTCATTATTTTCTCTTGGCACAGAAGAAAGTTGTTTTTTTTTTTTTTTTAAATAAAGAAATAAGGTGTGGTCCAGAAACTTGTACCCACTGCATTCTTAGGTAAAGGGAATGTAGCTCAGACCTGTCTTATCAGGAAGTCACCTGGCAGCATCTCTACACAACAGCATGTTTGCATCCTCTCTCATAGCCTGAGCACAGACAGCTGGCTGTGGCCTCTTGGCACAAACTATTAACCTGTGGGAGTTTATGCTGTCAGGTTTTTATTTATTATATTTTTTTAACTGCTCTAATTATTTCCCTCTTTTTTTCCCCCCATTTAGGCTCAGTATGAAAACCCTCCTCATATCTACGCACTGGCAGACAATATGTACAGAAACATGATGATTGACCGTGAAAGCCAATGTGTTATTATCAGGTAGGCACACAAATAGTCTGACTCACCTTTCTCAGCCACGTGGGAGTTGTCTTTGTTGGGGAAGGCGGTGGCCATAATGGGTTCGTAGCTATAACAGTAATGCACACGTGGCAGGTTTTTTACTTCGGTGAATGTCAGGAGACAATTAATGACCTGTGCTTAATGGATGGGAGGAAAGCAGGCCCGACCTGCTCAACCACATTAACAGGTGATTTGGATGCTGGCTGGCTCCTTTGAGACCAACTGAGAGGAGTGTGTGTGTGTGTGTGTGTGTGTGTGTGTGTGTGTGTGTGTGTATTTTTACACTACTTTCTACATTCAGTGACTCCAGTTATTAAAATCTTCAGCAAGTCAGTGTTATGTGATTTATAGAAGATTCAGTATCAGCATCATCTCAAGTTACTCTTGTTGGATATTTGCATATTTTTCGCTAGTATGTAGGTAGAAAACAAAGGGCAACAGCTATTTATTTTCCTGCTTCCTCAGCACAGAAAGTTCACCTGGAATAGTCTTGCAGGCTGGATGTGCAAATGTGCAAAACAAGGATGTGCAAATGTACAAAACAAGGATGTGCAAATGTACATAATTCTAAAATCTTCTTATAATTAGTCTCAAGGAAAACCTGTATATGCTACCTGCTGTGCTACTGTCCCACCCCAATACATTATTTCAGTTTCCCCAAATGCTACAGCATTATTTTCTTTTCCTTCTTTTCAAGTGAGAGAGAGAGAG
>CM040999.1:10742582-10800802 GCA_022985145.1 Pangasius djambal | reverse complement strand
GTTTATGTTCATAAACTTTTTATTTAATAAAATATGTTTTCATAGTTTGTGTTGTCCCTTATTATCAATGCAAAATGGTCACTAACTAAAGAGGATTTATGCTGATATTGCCCAAAAACCCTATTTTGTTCAGGCGTTTCCAAACTTTTGGAGGGCAGTGTATATATATATATATGTGTGTGTGTGTGTGTGTGTGTGTGTGTGTGTGTGTGTGTGTGTGTGTGTGTGTATATATATATATATATATATATATAATTTTTTTTTTTTAACAATAATTGAATTGTTATTAAAAGTTGGGTTTTCCAATGAAATTTTCAGCTTCCCCAGTTTCATAAAAGACGCTGTAAAGCTTTATTATTAAGCATTTTATGACTGCATCTATTTGGTGGAATTGATTTGAGTGTGCATTTAGCTCAAAATGCAGACAATTTTTTTTTCACTTGACCAGATTCATTTCCTCAAACAGATGCAGTCATAAAAGCTTGAAAAAAAGCTTATGTGATTTTACAGCTCTGAGGAGCGCCACTCTGCAACATTTAATGAAGTCACCATTGCAGGTTCTGGTGATCTGATTTGTTTTGATGAGAATGTGATGTATTGTGCTTCTTTGTGTGTGTGTGCGTGTGTGTTCTTACACTCACTACAAATGGAAGTAAATGGGTGACTGGATTTTCTGGTATTTAGCTCACGATTAAAGTCTGTTATACCCTTGAACTAAGCAGTGTATTGAATTAACACTCCAATGTTCTCCTGCCATTGTGCATTCCCTCATATGACACATTATGTCATGGTTGCATTTCTGTCTTGTTATTTGACTCTCACTGATACACTACACCCTGACCATTATAGAGTGAGTCTCTCTCTCTCTCTCTCTGTCCCCCTCCCCTTTCTCTTCTCTGATTTACAGTTAATGGATTATAGTAATACTTGACTCATAACCATAAATGGAAATTTGCATTATCTAAGCAAAGAGTTCTAATACACTATATTAAATAGAATGTAATTGCCTTACAAACAAATAATTCTTTTCTTAACACTGACTGATGTCTCCATCCTATGCAAATTATTTGTGTATCTGTCCTTACATATGCAAATAACACACTGCTGTAATTGATTCAAATAACCATCTATGACCTTTTGGATATTCTGGAGTATGTTTGCCCGTTCTGAATTGCACTCCAGTTATATTCACAGATGACAGCAGCTGAGTTTATAGGCTCCCCAGAAATGCTTCCATACAGCGTCTGTGTATAATAAAAGATGCATTTCTCGATCAGCTTGCTGATTTAAAATGCATGTGCTCCTGATGTGCAAATGGTTTGGAGCAGATAATGCAATCCAGGCAAGACGACGCGCGTGTGTGTGTGTGTGTGTGTGTGTGTGTGTGTGTGTGTGTGTGTGTGTGTGTGTGTGTCATGACATGCAGACTGTGTTGCAGGCATTTGATTGTCAAGGTACCTCATCATGATGATGATCATCATCGTTGCTACTTTTTCTTTCTCCACAGCATGTCAAAGACATCATTCTGCAGTCCAACCCTCTCCTGGAAGCCTTTGGAAATGCCAAGACACTGAGAAACAACAACTCAAGCCGATTCGTAAGCGATCTACCTTCTGCCATGGCTTTATGGATAAAAGAGAGTGCTCCTAAAGTCATGTGGTTTACCGAATCTAAGCTGAGAGGCTTCCAGAGCTTTATGGGGACTAAAGAAAATAGAAAGAACTTCCAATTAAAATAGAAAGAGAGAGAAAAAGAGCAAGAGCAAGGGAGTCCTATTATTACCCTCTCCTGTCTCTTTCTGTCTTCATTTTGAGTGCGAAACAGGGCCAGGTGAAGTAAACGGCTGGAAACAGAGAAGAGAAAGAGGGTAGGGTGGATCGATGTGAGGCGTTCAGAGGCCAGGCTGATATATGAGCATGAGTATCATTCGCAGTGTGTAGGGGAGAAATACATCTAGCCATTGTGAACTCAGTAGACATGAATCACTCTATTTCTATGCTCCTTTTAGTCATTGGGAAGAGGTATGTGTTGGCTGTTTGAGACTTGTTTGTATTGGAATAGAAGCAAAGAGGCAAATGATTGTAATAATAGTTTCAGTCAAAGCCTGTAAGATCCATCCCAGGCTCTCTAGCCCTAAACTGTGTTTCAGGCGTTTAACTACGTTCAGTAAAGCTTTAATCCAAAATATTATCTATTAAAAAAAATCACTTTGCCACTCCTGAAGCTCATCATTTAGTTTCAGGCCATCTCTGAGACTCATTGATGTCAGCATTATTTTCGTTCTCCTGAGTTTGATCTAGATTTGCAGTTCATGTACTTCATGTTCTTTTAGATTAAAAGTGGAACAGCCATGTTGAGGAAGGGGTTAGAGGATAAATAGTGTTTCAGTGAGTTCAGGAGCCTCAGTGCTGCTGGGAATCTCATCACACCCTTTCTCTGCCTGTCTGTGGTTTTTTTTTTTTTAGGTCTGAGTACACAAGACAATGGGCTGCAGGTGTGTATTAGGATGTGTGTGTTTAAACACTGTTTAACACTGCGCGTTTCTTCTGGCAGGGCAAATACTTTGAGATTCAGTTCAGCTCCGGTGGTGAACCAGATGGCGGAAAAATCTCCAACTTCCTGTTGGAAAAATCTCGCGTGGTCACAAGGAACCCTGGAGAAAGAAGCTTTCACATCTTCTACCAGGTGAGAACCAGACCTTAGGGAATTTTTTTCATCTCTCTTCGGAGGAGGACAGGATAGATTAGCCGTGGAGGAATTCAGAAAAAGGAAAGACCCAGCTCTATTCTGTTTACTGCATGAACTCTTTGGATGAGAAACAAGACTGTCTGACTTTGCTATAATGGAGCTTCCACACATCTCTACTGCCTCTTTTTCTTGGATTAGAAAGTATACAATTAGACTAGACTGACCCTGCTGTGTGCTCTGTGATGGAAGCACAGCATAGTTTTGTAGTTTATTTGTAATATAAGATTAATATTACAATATAAAGTATAAATTCCTGTTCCAAGTCTAGCAGTAATGCCAGGGTCCATGCATATGCTGGGTACCTACATCATTTTATAGTAAAAGTTCTACTAAGTTCTGGAAAATACATGTCCTGAATGTTCACTTTTGTAACATAGTTGATCGAAGGGGCCACCGGGGAACAGAGAAGCAGTCTGGGAATCACCAACCTGGATTACTACTCTTACCTCAACCAGTCAGGATCCTACAAAGTGGATGACATCAATGACAAAAGTGATTTTCAGGAAACTCTGGTGAGTGGAACTTTTATTTGATATTTGTATCTCATTTCTGTTTTTATGATAAGAAAGATGAGAATGTTCACCCATATGTTACGGGAAATGGGTTAGTTACAGGCACACTCTTGCTTTTTAGACCTTTTATTCTTTCTTGCAAGTGTTCTGTTTCTACTTCAGAGCAGACACCTGTTTTTATTTACAACTAAAACCACCACAGGAGTAATTAGAGGGCATGGGCTGGGAAATGGCAGTTGCAACTACACATTGCACACTGTTAACGTAACCCCTCCTTTCTCTTTCGCCCTTTCTCTAGCACGCTATGGGTGTAATTGGGATTTCAGGCGAGGACCACACCATGGTCCTGCAGATTGTAGCTGGAATTCTTCACCTGGGGAACATCAGCTTCAGAGAGTCTGGGAACTACGCCGCTGTGGAGAGTGAGGAGTGTGAGTAGACGGTCATCTTCTCTTTTTGGATGTGTGAAGCCATATTTCTTTGTGTTTTTTCCACACCCTCTCCACTTGGTGTCCTTGGTTGCTCTTTGGAGGGTCACAAGAAACACATTTTCACTCTGTGTGTTTTCTTTTCTTTCTTTCTTTTTTTTCCCTTTGGTTAGTTTTTCCCTCTATCTCCCTGTGCTGAATGTTTGCTGTGTTAAAAGGGGGTTGGAGCCAGGCTCAGTCATGCTGAATTAACCCAGAAAATGAAGCTTGCTTCAGGGTTCAGGGGTCTGACTGAATTACATCACACACTAAAATTACACCAAGAAAAGCAGAACTTCCTGTTGCACCAGCCCACCCTTCCAGTTCTCCCTGTCCCCACCCTGTAGTCGTCGGTTTGCTTCGTCCCTCCCTCCACCCTTTTAATTCATCTTGCTATCCTTTCATGCAAAGCATAATGATTTTCGCACAAAGCTCTGCTGTGCTGGGAGCAGACAAAGTATTACTGCTGCCTAATCTGCATGTTTCCTGTTCGCCGTAAATCCACTTCCTGTCTGCTGCCAATGGTTTTCACATATTTAGGAGAGCTGATGTAAAAACACATCATGGACAAGCGGCATAGCAGCATGTGTTAATGACAAAATCACACCTCAGTGTGCATGCAGAGTTTCTCAGCTAATGCTCAAACACCCTGAACGCTCTCTGTGTGTACAGTTTTTGTCAGTCAGAGTGGATTTATTTCAATGGCAGATTTCAAATGAGCTGTTTATATTTACTTTAGAGTTTGCAGTTTGTTGAAAGCCTAAATTGAAACGCATGTTATATGTAGTCGATGTTAATTCTTGTTTACCTTCGTCAGTCAATCAAGTACACATTTTACTCAAATTCTGAATCTGTTTGTTCTGATTGAGGTGTACAAATGAAAGGTTTCATTCTGTACCAAGCTGCTGATCATGAAATTTTAAATTCCACATAATAATGTGAAAGTACTTAGATGGATGACTCACAATCAGTCCCAGCTCTTCTGGGAGGCAGATGGAGAAGCAGGAGTTTTCCCCTTTGCTCTGCTCACTTGTGCATTTTGACCACACCCTCATTTCCCATGAGGTTGCTAGCAGTGATGGAGTGTGTCTGTCTATTAGAGAGGCTTTCTCTCTTGAAGGGAAATTGATTTAGCAAGTAGGCTGCGTTAGAGACAGGATGAGGAGTCAGGTTCAATACATTGCCTCATGTCTCACCCGTGCCTCAGCGTCCTCTCTTAGCTTTTGATGTGGTTTAATAAAAACAATGACTGTGAGTCATCTGTTTAAATCTTCATTCCACTTTGTTCTCTGGAGAATTGTGCTGTTCCCGTAAAAGGACTTTGTGTATAAGATCATGAAATCAGGCAGGTCGGCATCAGATTTTCGGACTGTCTTCTAGTGCACTGTTTTTTCCTCCTTGGAGAAACATATTTTTTTCCTCCTCACTATGTCATTTTTCTCTGCTTAGTCCTCGCATTTCCTGCTTTCCTGCTGGGCATCAACCAGGAGAGGCTAAAAGAGAAACTCACCAGCCGTAAGATGGATGGCAGATGGGGAGGCAAATCTGAGTCAATAGATGTGACCCTGAACGTGGAGCAGGCGTGTTTCACACGTGATGCACTCGCCAAAGCTCTGCATGCTCGTGTCTTTGACTACCTGGTAGAGGTATGTGCACTTGTCCCATATTTTTCACATTACTCTACTGATTGTCCTGTATTCTTCCTGTTACTCTGCTGCTTAACAAATGTTTAAATAAAGTCATTCTTTTTCCTTTTCAGTCAATCAATAAAGCCATGGTAAAGGATCATCAGGAGGAGAACATTGGGGTTCTGGATATCTATGGATTTGAGATTTTCCAGGTATACCTTTTATGTTTTAATGTTCCTTTCCTTCATGTCAAATTCAGGTAGAACACAATGCTAAATATTGTCAGTTTCAATACATTTTTTAATTTCAAAATATAAATATTTCAAATGCTAATTTAATGATGGGTATAAATCTTAAGGTGCTTACTTCCAGGGTTATGATGGAGGGGTAGTTTTGCGTACTGTAATTTACATTCTGTCTGTGTGTGCTTCGTTGCGGGTCGTGAGAACAATTTCACATACTCAGTACTGCAGCATGGTTTCAGTTTTAGGTTCAGGGTTATGGATGCCTGCATTGTACACACTGACATTGCTGATAAAAAAAAAAGCTTGCTCTGGTTTTATAGTTTTGGTAGCAGATGGTTAGTGCGTGACATTCTTTCCTCAAGTCAGATTCCACATGCACACATATCGGTGAACCTCTTTTTTTAAGATCTTGGATACAGTTCTAAAGTAAAAGAATTGGTTTTTGGTTTCATTGTTCTATATATCATCATCATCATTCTCTGTATTTTTAGAAAAACGGATTTGAACAGTTCTGCATCAACTTTGTGAATGAGAAACTGCAGCAGATCTTCATTGAGCTTACACTGAAAGCAGAGCAGGTACTCATAATGACATGCCAGGTTATGAATGAACTGACTTTTTGAACTAATTACTTTTTTTTACGCACTTGATTCCCAAGGGGTGTCAGTATATTTTTGTCTTCCCTCTCTTTTTCACGTTTTCTCTTTCCCACTCCTAGGAGGAGTATGTACAGGAAGGAATCCGATGGACTCCCATTGAGTACTTCAACAACAAGATAGTCTGTGACCTCATTGAGAGTAAAGTAGGTGCCAAGAGGCTGAATTTGGGTTTTATTTGGCTGCTTTCCACAGACAGGATATGAGCTCTGTCCTTTTAACAGTTTTTTTACACACCCAGTAAAACTCAACAGTCTGCCAAATTGAGATATCTCCAGTGGCACAAGCTTCCCGTCTTTTCCCATGGCTGTTAGATACCCTGAGACAAGCTAATGTGCCTTTTAATTCGATTTGTCTTGAGCACAGAAAGATCCGTCACCTCCATTATAAGGGAAGCCAAATTGCAGCAGTATGAGAGCAGAGGATGCCCTCGAGAAGAAGCTCCTGTCTCTGAGTGCAAGATGTTTTGGGAAGCCAGACATGTTCATCTGAGATTTTTTTTTTTTTATCTTAGAATAAAAGTAGGAAACCCTGTTTATTCACGGATTCTGTGGCAATGGATATGCTAGATATTTTCCAAATGATGAAGCCTAGCTCTGACTAGGCTTCCTTAGATTACTATAACATTACTATAACAGCCTAGCTGTAGACTGTAACTCTTCCTTAGATTACTATAATTCCCTGTTCTTTGGCATCTCTGGTTAAACCCTAAATAGACTCCAACATATTCAAAATATTGTCATAGAGCAGCTGAAAATGCTTGAAGGAGAGCACTATCTGACCTATCCTGTGTCACTCTGATTATCAGGGCGGAGTAATCGCACCTTTCCCACCCAGTTTAAGCTTTCTTGTAATCCTGTTGTTTTAATACTTACAATTTGTGAGTAAATGGGCAGGGACTATCTGTTTCTCTTGTGTAAAATGTCAAGCTGCATTCTTCTGTGTTGTCTTTCCTAGAATCCCCCAGGCATCATGTGCATCTTGGACGACGTATGTGCTACGATGCATGCAAAGGGGGAGGGAGCCGACCAGACGATGCTGCAGAAACTGCGCATGCAGATCAACAACCATGAGCACTTCAACAGCTGGAATCAAGGCTTTATAATCCATCACTATGCGGGGAAGGTCAGAGCACTGCTATCTGTCTGTCTGCATGTACCGTATGTCCATCTAAATCTTTCATATAGCTTATTATTTGGGGGAATTTTGCATTATTTCTGAGTTTCTAGGAAACATATCTCAAATGAATTTTACTCTGAAAATCATATCTATGTATTTTTTTTAAATAAATTGTTGCCTCTCCAACTCATAGCTCATTTTCCCTGACACCCCTACTAGTCATTATTATTCATTACACCTGACCCTCTATATTCATTACTATTCATTAGCTTGCTAATGGCGTTCTCAACAAGTAGCAAGATTTTGCACATTAATAAAAGCAGACAGGTTTTTTTTATAAGCATTTTGGTCACTGACCTGTTGTTGTTTCAGTCTAAACAGGAATATTCTGATTCATTATTTACTGTACACCCTGAGTTAAATCAACTGTTTCTGCTCATTTTCCTCATAGCAGTTGTTTTCAATGCTTTCTTGAGAGTAAGGGGGTTTGAGGAGCTGGGTAAGCAGATTGCTGGGAGATTGCTGAACCTGAATTTAACCTGTTGGTTATGAAAAGATTTTTGGAACAAATGCAGGAATTTATTTGCCAGTTTGCAGCAGGAAGGGGCTTTTTCGCTTGTCGTTTTGAGATAGTATGAATGCTATAGTGCTAACTCAACTTGCCTACTTGTGTATTAATTAGTATGTGAAAATTGTGTTCTACCAGCTCTACCTGCTTCTACCTATAGTGTTCTACCTGTAGTGGAGGAACTTACAGTATGTGACAGTCTGTGGTTTAGTGCATACCCTGTGTGTCTGTTGTGCTGTATGTTGATTGGCTTCCGTGGGCCAATCACAGTTATCACATGAGTACTTCTTGTGAAACACACTTGCTTGTGCAAGGTCAATCGCAAAAGAAGTAGGAAGGGTTCAGTATAGATTTCACATTTTCTTAATATGTTCTCTTTAAGGACTCTTTTAAGGACATATTAACTCTTTTAAGGACTCTTTTAAGGACATATTAACTGGTCACTTTCTGTCAGGTACCACATGATGCTTTATCAAAGGCAGATGCACTTAATTCAGTTAAGTCTATATTTGTAAGTCTTATAAGACAGTGCTAGTATCAGGTGTTAGATAGATATATGCAGTGTGCTCTACGTTCCTGATTAGTGATCAC
Source organism: Pangasius djambal (assembly GCA_022985145.1). Lineage (NCBI taxonomy): Eukaryota > Metazoa > Chordata > Actinopteri > Siluriformes > Pangasiidae > Pangasius > Pangasius djambal. Next base: position 10,792,268 of record CM040999.1, on the reverse strand, counting down.
TCTCTGCTCTTTTTTCTAATGAGCTCCTGAAGGTTCCAATAAAAAAAAGTCTTAAGTCTAAATGCTTATTCCATAAATATGGAACAAATTCACTTGTTCCATGCTTACATTTTCTAATTTAACATGCCTGTTTATCCCATTGCCTGTTTATCTTTTTATCTTTAAAAAGATTTGACTGGCAATGAACCTGCTGACTTTAATCTCACTTGTTATGACCACTGTGTAGCTATTTCTTTCCTGTGTGTTCAACCTTATGTTTGGGTCGTGTGATTACATTTCTATTGCCTTCTTTCCCTCTCAACCTCATATGTTGTCCCATACTGTCCCATCCGAAAGTATTGGAACAGCAAGGCCAGTTCTTTTTCTATGAGACGATAGATCAGAATTTCAGCTTTCATTTCCTGGTATTTACGTCAAGATGTGTTAAAAACTTAGAACATCGCACCTTTTGTTTGCAACCACCCATTTTCTAAGTGATCAAAAATATTGGAACATGTGACTGACATGTGTTTCTTATTTCCCCGGTGTGTCCTGTTAGATTGAGTATTTAAACAATTAATAGCTCTGAATGTCTACTCTTGGATTGAGACCTGGGATTCGCCAGGGAAGACTGTATTTTGTGTTAAAAAAGAAACCCCCAAAAACAAGTCAGTGACATCACCAACAACCTCCACAGGGTGAAGGTATCACAATTCACCATTCTAAGAAGACTTCGAGAGAAGAAATATAGGGGCCATACCACAAGATGCAATCCACTCATCAGCAGTAAGAATCGGAAGGCCAGGTTATAATTCACAAAGAAATACAGAGATGAGCCATAAAAGATCTGGAACCAAGATTAACCTCTACCAATGTGATGGAAAGGTCAAAGTGTGGAGAAAAAAAGGATCTGCTCATGTTCTAAAACAAGCATGGTGGAGGTAGTGTCATGGCTTGGGCTTGCATGGCTGCTTCTGGAACTGGCTCACTAATCTTTATTTATGATGAAGCTCATGATAGTAGCAGCAGAATGAATGCAGAAGTGTACAGGAACATCACAAAAGAAAAATGCAACAGTTTCATGATGTCAGTGGGTCGCCTGCTTGATGCAGTTTTTACTAGCAAGGGATATGCAACCAAATATTAAGTGTTATTTGCTTTAATTTACTTTAAGACTATCTGTTCCTATGCTTTTGCTCACCTAAAAAATTGGGCGGTCTGCCACCAAAGGTGCCATGAAAATCAGCTGAAATTCTGATCTATCTCATATTCATCTTTTGATCTCAAACCCAAATGTCTTCAGTGTATAGCAAAAACAAAAGTATTGTCCTTGCCATTCCAATACTTTTAGAGGGGACAGTATGCTGAGGAGGAAGTATGTATGGGACCCTCACACATAACCCTTGTTTAATGAGGCATGCTGGGACAGAGGGAGTCCTGCATGACTACTTTCAGACTGATTTGAAGTATAGTAACTACATTCCACAGATAACGCACAATTTCTTCTAAAAAGACTCCCTAAATAAAAAATTCCTAACTACAGAAACCCCCTAATTAAAAGTCCATAACTAAAATGAAAGTAATCATTCTGGTAATTCCCTGATGTATGTACATGTGTGCAGCTCTGTTTCCTTAATACTTATAAGGTTACAAGAAGTTACAAGCTGCAGTCTGACTAATAACAATTTGCAGTTTGCATCCCCATGCAAAATAGACATGAGGAAAGTGCAGCCGGAAGATTAGTGACAAAAAGGTCTTTAGTTTTGTTGTTGTGGTTTGGTCCTTTAGGCACTTTAGAAATGTTTGCTTAAAAATAAAAAATTACAGATAGTTATATTACCTCTTGACTGGCTGTGCGCCATGACACCTCACCTTTACTGGAATAATTTATATTAAGTTTGGAAAGTATCATATGATTATATGATTGTTGCACACTGCTAAAATGAGCATTTCCTCCATTTTGGATCTTCTTTGCTTGTTGTAGCAGGATTCTTATCTGGATTATAATGTACCTTTTGATATATCAGCTATGAGTCTTATTCAAATGAATATTGCATAAATATGTGTGTGTGGGTCTTCAGGTGTCCTACGATGCTGACGGCTTCTGTGAGCGGAACAGAGACGTCCTGTTCACTGACCTCATTGAGCTCATGCAGAGCAGTGAAATGTGAGTCATCCTTTTTACCCATTATGCACCTGTGCTGGCAGCCCATTCTAATGTATGCAAAGCAGGCTTCTAACTTGCAGCAACAAAAGTGTGTCAGTGCTGCTTTTGTGTGCGTGCGTGTGTGCGTGTGTGCCTCCATCTGTCCAAACAGACACCTCCAGCTTCATATAGCCTTATTGTGGCTCATGCTAGGTTAGGGGTGCGCCTCAACAACGCAAAGACACATGCTGTGAGGCAAACACACTTTGGAATGTTTTAGAAAGGTGCAGCAAAGACTATTCTTCCTTCAAATGAGAAGATTCCCAATTAGTGAAAGAAAGTATAGAAGGAAAAGGCCGTTCCTGTCAGCTACATGATGGCACAGGGCCCCTGGTCCATCTGCGCGTACACAGTCCTACAGCGTTACCCTCTGAACTTTATTAAAGAGCACAATTTCCCTAAACTATGTAGAAACTCACACTCGGCAGATATCTGTTCATTAGTTATTCAGTCTTTAAAATGGAAAAGACTCTAAAAAGAATCATTCTGAGATTGTAACGTATACAATTTTACACTGACCTCAAATGTAGTTAATCAGCAAACGTATGTCTTGAGCTTTGGACTGGACCTAATGTATCCTACAGTCTTTTCTGTAAAGACATGCACAAATGTTCAATGATTTTGTAACATAGGGATTTACAAATGTAGGTAGACATTTTTGATTTTTTTGATACAAGTCCTCCTTCAAACAGTTGGGTGTGGAGGCTGTGGTATAGTCAAAATGCCTCTTGTTGTCATGCATGGAATTGTACCAGATTGTGTGTAGGTAATAAAGTAAAACTAGTTGTCTAAGATGGCTGCATGTTAATTATTATAGATTATATTTAGCCACACTGTGTCCATAGCCATTGGGAAGATCGTGTGGCATTACTGAAGTTTATAGTAGATTTTTAACAAAAAGACGCTTCCATTACTTAGTAGCTTGAAAGTAACAAGCTACATGGTAGTCACGATCACAAAACTAAAGAAGCAAATATTGAATCTCCAATCACAGGTAGATATGCATGCAATTGACAGTGCATTCACATGGACTTGTCTAGGGGATCCTCCATATAATCTCAGGCTAATAATAAATGGATTAAAAAACATGTTGTCAGTTTACAATGTAAAATGTATAATCATTGATATGGTGAAGGTTTCTGTTAGGAGACTTTTATTTAACATGGGAGGAGTCTTTCGTGTAAGCACTGTAGCAGCAAGTTTTCTGCCATGGACAGAGACAGGACAGAGGACGTTGCGTCTTATTAACTACTGAAGGAATGACTGTTTATAACTGATATTAACATGATAACAGGAATTAACTTTTCTCATGGACAATCCACAGCATTAAATTTAACTATAAATGGTTAAAAATCTTTGTCAAATTGCTGTGGTATAAGAAGAAGAACACACTTCAGGACCTGCTGTTACTGGAAAATAATCAACAACTTCTTCGTGTCAGGCCACATCACACCACGCGGTGTTGATTATTTTCCTATACTAGTATGGCCTGTTGTGTTTTATTCCATATGTGCACATGTCTTGACTGACTATGCTTGAGATATGATTTGATTTTTCACCATAAATCTTTAGCATAACCGTTCTTTTAACCAAAATACTTATGAAGAAAGGCGACCTCTGAAACATGTTCAACTGCTCTCCGAGGCTGAAAGAGATCAACACACGCCCAGAATTTCTGGAATGCTCGCAAGTATGTGTTACATTCTGACTGGCGCTGAGCTATCGGTCATGGGTTATGGCATTTGTGAATTCCAAGTTGTTCATGTGACATAAATGAATGCTTCAGTGCAATATATACTGCTCTGAATTCTAGCACAGGAAAATTCCCTTCAGGAGGAAATGATGGTAGTGATTAGAGCGTGTGTGTGTGTGGACACCGTATTGTCCCTAAAGCTCCAAAACAACGTGCACTGTGGTGCAGTAGAACTTCAGTGACCCGAGTCGAAAACACACTAGTCTTCAAGTGTATGCTCCTTTGTCTGTACTCCTGTCTCTCTTTCTGTCTCTCTCTTCCCCTTTCTCTCTTATGCTCCACTTCTTCCATAATTATTCCTGTCTGCCTTGGTTTGTTCTTCAACAGAGCTTTTTTTCGGGCCCTGTTCCCAGAAAACCTCAATGCTGAGAAGAAAGGTCGCCCCACCACTGCAGGCAGTAAAATCAAGGTGCGTTGAACTGTAAGGTGCCTGTCTGTGTGTGTGTGTGTGTGTGTGTGTGAGAGAGAGAGAAGTGGAGAGAGAAAAAGCAAGAGAAATAAGAAGAGAATGAATGTGTGTATTTAAAAGAATACTCCACCTTCACCTTCACCAACCTCGTCTCTAGTGTACGTGTGATTACTGGGGAAAAGAAGCTTGACACACTTCTCTGTACTGAGAAAAGAACAGAAAGCCATTTTATTAGAAACTCACTTATGTTGGACACCTAAGAGCATATTGAATTCTGTCAATAAATGTTCACAAAATGCGACCATGTACAGTATAACACGAGTTCAAAGTAGTGCTTAGTCCATGTCTTGTGTATTTCTAGTGTGTCTAAAGTCTCGTAAACAGGAGGTAATCAGTGACGTGAACAGCTAAAAGAAAAACACTGTCTCTATCTTTCTTGACCAGAAACAAGCCAACGATCTGGTGAGCACACTCATGAAGTGCACGCCCCACTACATACGCTGTATCAAACCCAACGAGACTAAGAAGCCCAGAGACTGGGAGGAGAGCAGGTATTATACACACACACACTCACACACACACACTCACACACGCATAAACACACACTTTAGCCATCACTGAATCCTCTCTTCACAGAGAGGCCTAGCATTTTCATATTATCTTTATGGTGACTCAGCTAAGGTCATAATCTCAAGACATGAGGTAATATTTAGAAGTAATATTGTGCAAAACACAGATTAAACAATATTACTTCTAAATATTACTTCATGTCTTGAAATTATGACCGTAGCTGAGACACAGATTAAGCACAGTGTATAAAAAAAAAAAACCTCTCGGCTCAGTAATTTCAACACAGACCTATTTGTGTTCACAAAGCAAAGACACATGTGGGTCTACAGCTTGGCCAAGACTTTCCCAGCTCTTATTTTTCCCTCGTTATTCAGAAGTGCCTACGTCTCGAGCCAGTGCTCTGAAGGGGAATGGATGCATTTGCGGTTACTTTGGCTTTCTGCTGACTTTATCTAGCTGAGCTTTGAATGGATTTGCCTTTCATGTCAGTAATAAAAGTGTACAAGTTAAGTGAATATAATTATAATTATTATGTTCAACATGATATGGACATAGCCTGAACTGCCACACTTGTGTTCATTTTATAACAGTTGTATACGTATTGTTGTATATGTATTTATATAATATACACATTTAGCTCGTTTGTTTATGAATCCAAATATTTCTGCAGTTAAATATCAGTTCAACCAATTTTCTCTCTGCCTGCTGGGATTTTGTGGTTGACAATGTTGGCAGCTGTGATTATGTATTCTCCTCATGCTTGTTGTTCTGTCTGGTGCTTTTGGTGTGAGCTGTATGGTTGCAGGTGCAGCTATATTGTTCAGAGCCTTCCTGTTGTGAATACAGGCTCTTGGTTGATCATGCAATTAGCACTGGGCCTGCTGAGTGTGAGACTATGCCCAGTTTGAGAGAGGATGTGGAAAATACACCGCTTCCATACGGCTTTTTGTGCACTTCAAATCAGATAATAAATCTGTGATTCGAATCAGTGCCCGTAATAACCAATGTGTCTTCACACCAGCTGCAGCTGCACAGCCATTCAGCAGCGTTGGTCTTGTGAATTTTTTTTTTTTTTTTCCTGTCTCTGGTCTGGCTTTCTGCACTGTGAGCTGAGAAAAATGTTTAATGCCTTTCAGAGTCAGAAAGTGGTCTGGATTTCAAGCATGCTTCACTTAAATGTTCCATTGTCTAGTCTACAAAACATTTACTAAATATAGGAGCTAATTTTAAAACTATTACGTGTTAATAGTGAATAGCCAAGTGTAATTTAGTGTACAGGCACACACACACACACACACACACACACACACACACACACACACACTTAAGAGTTTCACAATCTCCTCTTTTCTTACCTCAGAGTAAAGCATCAGGTGGAGTATCTTGGTTTAAAGGAAAATATCAGAGTGAGACGTGCTGGCTACGCTTACAGAAGAGTCTTCCGCAAGTTCCTCAACAGGTACAAAAAAATATCTACACTAAACCCTACTGACCGGCCCGGAGCACAGCAGCACACAGATGTGCAAAGGATCAAGTGTTGTGTTTTGGCTTGAGATCAGAAAGCAGACTCATGTCTGAGAGAGCTATGGAAAGGGGAGAGACTGTGAATGAGAGAGAGAGGAGAAAATGAGAACAATTTAACAATGTCTGAGGGAGTAGCAGTGGAAAGTGGAAGAAAGTTTCATGCTTAAGGCATGAAGTTCATAAATGAGAAAAAAAACCCAGCTGCTTATTTTACACGTGTACAAAAAAAAAAAAAAAAAAAAAAAACGAAAAATATTAATTTCTTCAATCACAAGATTCATGCCTGTTATTGTGCATTCACTCTCCAGCTGAGATTATATAATGGTGTTTAGATGCCACAAATACAGCTCTGAGAGACTGAGAGCCTGTGGCTACTGTAGTTACGTTTCATACTGAGGCCGTTTAGGCCCATAATGCACTGCTTGTGCTATGTAATGGCAGGATTATAGTGAGGGACAGTGTGTGGAGTTTACAGCAATTAAATCAGTGCAGTACAACACAGTGTACATTTATTTCTAAGCTAACACAAGCTATATATTGTTAAAAGAAGTAATCCTAAATGGAATGATTGAGAGTTTTACAACCTAAAATGTACCTAATCAAACTAATAGTGAACAGTTAATGGATCAGTTTTTGCATTTCCTTGATTTGCTATAACGCTTCTTATATCCAAATACTGTGATTTTACATTTAGAATCGCTTATACAAACAGGAACAAAATTTTATAATCTATATTTTTCAGACGTATGAAGGGTAGAGTGCCATGCAAATTTTGGATTTCAGGTTAATGTTACCCCCAAAACCTCCCCAAAGTACTTACTACTGTCTGAGGGTTTGTTAGCATTACACTGAAGAAATGCTGTTTTGTTATTTTTGTTTTGTCTTCTTGAAGTTATTGAATCTTCTGGTCCCCCTGTGAGGCAGGCACATTTTCCATCCACCCTGCTGCTATTTGCTTTCTCCAGACATGCACACCCCAAACACACACACACACACACACGCACACCCTCACGTGCATGTATGTTCACTCACACACAAACAGACAGCGTTCTCTTTTTATTGGCCCTTCTACTCTGGGTGGACAGCTACAGGCACCAGAGGCATTTATATACATAGGCTTGAAAGGCTGATTTGTATTCAGCCTGTTAGCCTTGTCACGGCAAAAGTCGTCTTTGAATTCTAACCAGTTTCCACTGCTGGACCCTGCAGTTAAAATGCCATCCTGAGAAAAGCCATATTCATATACATACAGTGTATAATTGGATAATGACATGATTTTTCTTGTTTGGTGCTCCACTCCGGCACATTCGAAATGAAACAATGATTCTGTGTTTAAAATGCACAATGTCAGCTTTAATTCAAATGTATTTACGTATTAACATGGTGAGCCATGTAGACCACACAACGCTTTTCATACTCAGTGACCATATTTCAAGGAATAATTTGCAGCTGATGAAAGCCTGAAGTATATGAGCCTCAGACATTACTGCATGCTGACTATCTTTTCAGGTGATACTGGCAATAATAAGCTTTAAGAGTTCAACCAGTAATGGATGTAACTACCTCAATGTCATTGTTTTATTTTAAATTGCAAAAAATGTCACTTTCCAATTACAGGCTATGCTCTGTTTTGCACATTAATCATAAGGCTGGTCAGCAAAGACTGTTATTAAATCCTAGACTTGCAACTTTACCAGTCATGTTGGCTCTGTGGTTTCGTGTTCCCCAGCAAACACTTTTCCCCTCTCCTTCCTCTATTTTTAGGTACGCTATCTTGACAAAGGAGTCGTGGCCGACGTGGCGTGGAGATGAGAAGCAGGGAGTGTTGCATCTCCTGCGTTCTGTCAACATGGACCAGGACCAATATCAGCTTGGACGGACCAAAATCTTTATCAAAGCACCTGAATCGGTACGTGTCTCAGATAGATGTGCTTATGTGTTTGCTGACATATGATATAATGCTATGTATAAAAAAAAAAAGCTTGTTGCTAAAACAATAGTAGCTAGAATCACTTTCTTCCTGACAGATTGGTGTCAGTCCACACTAGCATCAGACATAGGTAGAAGGTTCAAAGTTCATTCATTCATCTATAGTAACTGCCTTATGCCGGTCAGGCTCATGTTGGATCCGGGGTCTATCTGAGGAACGCTTGGTGTGAGTCTGGAATACATGCACACACATTCACACCTAGGGGCAATTTATAGTAGCCAGTATACCTAAAGACGTGGTTTTGGGAGGAAACTAGAGAACCTGGAGGAAACCTATAGGGGCATGGCGAGAACATGCTAAACTCTCCACAGAGAGTAACCTGAGTCAAACCAGGAATCCTGGAACTGCTGAGCCAATGATTAAAGCTTGAAAACAAAATATTTGCTAGAAATTATTAAGATGATAATACAGTTCTAGTTTGATTTGTTACTTTTTTGAACTTGGATTCATTCTGGTGTTTATTCACAAATGGTATGACAGAGCAAAATGTTTATTGAGGTGAGTGGATAATAATTTAGGCATGTGATTTGTACGATGCCAAGCTGTAGGCTTCTCTTACATGTCAGTATGTTAACCTCATAGCTAAACACATGTTGGCTGATCCACTACCTTTCGGGTAATTACATACATTTCATTTGGTCAGCTGTTCCTTTAAAAATATGTATATTAATTGGTTACTGCTTGTATGAAGCTTTTGTGAGCTTCTGTGAGAATGAGTTTGTACAACCTTAGCTAGATTCAGTTGGATGAAGTAGCTGTATGGAAAGACCCTTTCTCTGAGGTTTAACAGGGAGAAAGCAGAAAAACAGATTTACAGAGTGCTACATAAGCAGCATTGAGTCAACATCACTGAGGGGAAGTTCACACAACTGTGTGTCTGTAGAGAAAGATCTCTTGTATGGACACAACCAGGGTTTCTGTTCACAGCATGTTCTATATGAAAGCTCTGCCTGTGACTTTTCTGTGAGTCACTGTTGACATTTGCACACACTTGTTCACAAGGACACACATACACACACATTCTCACACACCCTCTGAATCAGGCCTTGTTAATGAGCCTCATTGCAGAGGATTATCTAAAGGTCTGTGCATGTCCTGCTTATGTACATTCACAGTAAATGTGTGTGTTTAAATGTCAGTAGTCAGCTCATAGAAAAAGTGACAGGGAGTTCGTAGAAAAAGTGTGTGTGTGTGTGTGCGTGCATGTGCGTGTGTATTGGATGCTTACACAACTGAAATATTAAGAGGGAGGGTCCTAGTCTTAACCACTCAGGATCTAAAAACAAAACTCCCTCTCAGATAAGGGCTGATAGAGACTAATTAGTTCATGACTAGTGGTGAATTTGTCAGCTGGCAAAATTTCACCCAGATTTGTGTGTGTGTGTGTGTGCGTGCACGCGCACACTCCTGTGTGTGCCAGAATGAACTCTGTGATCTCTCAGAGTGCTGATGGATGACACTTTTTTGCTGTGTTTTTGTCTGAACTGTCAGACTCTCAGACTGTAATAGCACAGGATAAAAAGCTTCTGAATTTTTTTGTGAAAAAGAAATATTTTTATTTTATGCCTGCCATGAGGGATCTCCTGAATGCTCACAGTTCAGTGTGTGTGTGTGTGTGTGTGTGTGTAGTCCAAGCTGAGGCGATAATAAGAGAACAGTGTGTTTAGTCTGGAGTTGTCTTAGGGCATGCAGAGAACAGAAAGAAGCACCACTCCAGCCAAAATCTTATGCTTACCCAGAAAGGGATAGATAGGGAAAGAAGGATTGATCAAAGTGTGGAGAGTTAGTAATATTGTAGCGCTGCACATAGCGCGCAAGTCTTCACGTTGGGAGTAAATGCCAGATGAGACACCTGGAGCTTTTTTTTTTTTTTATAAGTGAAGCCTGTCCTCAGCTCACTAATAAAGCTCCTGTATGGAGTGACCTTTCCAAAGGTTTATTATTATCTCTGTACTGGACTTGTGGTTTTATTGAAAAAGATTCAGAGTACACTTTAAATATTCTTTATTATGAAGCAGCAGTTCTCCACAGGTCCTGGAGACCCATGCTCTGCAATGTGTGAACTTCTTCATACATGTAATGGCCTAATTCATTCATGATGAGTAGCTGATCTGTTGGATCTGGTGCATTAGCAGTTGGATCTGGTGTGTCTGCAGTCAGACATGTTTCTTTGTGGTGTCACACGACTAACAAGGAATGGAAAGTACTGGAAAGTACTGTTCGAATGGGATAAGATTTCCATATTTATGTCTGTCAAGTAATGTTGCTGGAGGATGTGTGGGAATTCTGATTGATTCACATGGGATAAGAAATCTCTGTATAAATCACAAAGAAGGGAGTGTCCTCATGCTGTACGCATGTTCGTCACAAAAAAATTCCATACGTACTATGTACGTCTCATTTTAATACAAACGGATTGTTTTGATTTTTATTGTAAGCTCTTGTCGTAGGGCTTGTAGCTTCACAAGCTGAGCTTGATCATTAGTAGGTCACGTGATCAGGCAGTGGTAGCTCCGTGGTTAAGATGTCGGACTACTGATCGGAAGGTCATGAGTTCAATCCCCAGCACCGCCAAGCTGCCACTGCTGGGCCCTTAACCTTTAACTGCTCAGTTGTACAACATTTATGTAGGCTCTATCTGTACTAGGAACTCAAAAACGTTACTAAAACGTACCTTCTTTGACAAGTCCTTTTAAATATACTGTCAATATTTTATTGTTCCTCATTTTAAACTCAGTACTTGGTTTCAGTTTGTTTTCTGTGGGAGACGATAGACAAGAGCACTTCCTTCTTTATACTGAAGAAAAATGCTCAAAACCTCTTTTCCTACAGGATATAATGGAACCTTTGCCAGCATGTAAATTCAGACAGGATACATATTAGCTGGGGTTATTTCTACTGGTCATTTTGTAGGAGGTAAAATATGGTGTAATCTTTCCAGGTGCATGTACAAAATATTATTGACATTATATGAAAACAAATATTATTGACATGATGGACTCAGACAGGAGTAAAATCTCAGAAATAAACCAGGACTTGAGGTTTTATCGAAAAGGGTTCAGAAATAAACCAGTAATAATTACATTACCCCACCTCCACATCTAAAACTAATCCAGTCCAAGCAGGCCAAGTCTCACCCAAACCTTTCTGTAATAATATACCTAAAACTGCATTTAGCTGTTAAGTCATACTGACATTTGGGGAATTACAGTGCAAATATAATTCTTTGCCAAATCATTATCTCAATTTTAAATGTAACTTACAATAATGAATGATGTGCTGTGGAGTAAAATTATAACCATCCTGTGTGGGTTTTTTTTTCTGACTAATTATGTCAGCTAAGAGTGTTGTTGGTTTGTATGTTTGTGGTTTTCCTGACATAGTCTTAGATCTTATAGGGGGTGACACATAGGTTCAGGCTGGCACTGGGTTTGGCATGGCTGTATTTCCACTGGCTATAGTTTCTAGGTGTGGCATTAGACGCAGGTATCCACAGATGGCTAAGCTAATGGCATTGCTGTTTCTCCACAGCTCTTCCTCCTGGAGGAAACTAGGGACCGCAAGTTTGATGGCTATGCCAGGGCTATCCAGCGTGCCTGGCGGCAGTACGTGGCCCGCAAGAAATATGTGCAGATGAGAGAGGAAGGTGAGCACCGCTGGCTAACCGATCCCTGTGGTGTCACATACGCACGCATTCACATTCACTCTCTGGAGCACACATACAGAACTAAAGAAGGAAATGAAAACCAACTCTAGCTTAAAAGACCAATATGTAAACTATATGTGTATTAATTGAGGTTTCAGTGGGTTTCCTCTGTTAAAGTGTAGAGCACAGATTTTGACCTCATTTCCTCATGTTCCTCTTGCTGAATGAAATAGCAACAGTAAGCATAACATGCATTGGAATATGATTAGAAATTCTAACTTAATACAATCATCCTGGCTAAGAATACACTGAATCTGAGTTTACACGATGAATTATCCTATAATTAGTCACGTTTTCCACAGAAAGAACTTTACGTCAACCACTCATACATAGCCATATATGGGTAATGCTGCAATAACACCCAATACACCCCTCACACACATCATCAAAGTTAATCTTTGCTGATGTAAAGGGTTTATGTATTTTTATCCTCAGCCTCTGACCTGCTGCTGAACAAGAAAGAGAGGAGGAGGCACAGCATAAACAGGAACTTTGTGAGAGATTACATCGGCATGGATGACCGGCCCGAGCTCAGGCAGTTCCTGGCCAAGAGGGAGAAGACTGACTTTGCAGACAAAGTCACTAAATATGACCGACGCTTTAAGGTGCGATGTACAATATACCAGTATTGAAAGACTTAAGATCAGGAAGACAGTTTAGGACTCAAGGTTACTGTCTTTCATGATCTAAGACTTTTCTCACACTGGATGACACATCTGAAAAAATATTTTTACACAGTGTGCATTACATATTACAAATGACCAAATCTAATTTGTTTGTGCAGAGTTACTAGAGTTATTTTTGCTCATGTGAACAAATAGATTGTTATAGTAAGGATGTAGATGTGAGCATGCTGTTTAGTGTGAGGCAGGTAAAGATTAGCCAGTTAGCTGACTGCCAACATGGAGATTTTGTCATGGATTTTGTTAAGGCCAGTGTCCAGTCACAGTCAGAAGTCTCCTCCCATGACTTGCCCTTACATGCTGGTATTCATTTTGTTGTTCTTGTTGCAAATTTCTGGTGTCAGGACAGCAAAACATACCGAAAGGAGTTGAACTGAGTAGTATGTCCAGGAATCCTGTTTTGTAGCTTGAATCAGTTTGACATCAAGTCTTATCTATCTATCTATCTATCTATCTATCTATCTATCTATCTATCTATCTATCTATCTATCTATCTATCTATCTATCTATCTATCTATCTATCTATCTATCTATCTATCTATCTATTTATTTATTTATTTATGCTGTTTAGTGTGCACACTGATTTTTCTAAGATCCTTAGAAACTGGCCACACTGACCTTTTTTTTTTTTTTTTTTTTTTTTTTTTTTTTTTTTTTTTTTTTTTTTTTTTTTTTTTTTTTTTTTTTTTTTTTTTTTTTTTTTTTTTTTTTTTTTTTTTTTTTTTTTTTTTTTTTTTTTTTTTTTTTTTTTTTTTTTTTTTTTTTTTTTTTTTTTTTTTTTTTTTTGAGATGATCTTTTTTTTAAATGATGAATCTTAAAGTTTTTGTTGCTGTTTTCTTTCTTTTGGCAGGGCATTAAGCGAGACCTAATCCTCACACCTAAGTGTGTGTATCTGATTGGGAGAGAGAAGGTGAAGCAAGGTCCTGAGAAGGGCCAAATAAAAGAGGTTCTCAAGCGTAAAATCGATGTGGACAAGATCATGGCTGTTTCTCTTAGGTAAGACATGAAGCAGGCCTGTGTATGTGTGTGTGAGAGATATAGAAGGCCAAGTAGTTAATCATTAAACACCACTGCGTCAATATCTGGAGAGTGAGTCAACAAACCTTGAACACTAAACAGAAGTAAAGCATAGATAAAATGCCACGGGAAGAGAAAAGTCACACCTGATACCTTATAATACACAATATTTTTTTACTCAAATCAGAGCTTGTGATCTCCTGTACACATCACTGCATTATTACTCAGGTTCTCCATCTGCTCAAACCCAACATGGGGAAGTAAGACTGAAGTAGACCAAATAGCCCTTGCATAACCATATGCTCTAAACTATCACATCTGAGAAGACATCTGTGACACATTCAGAGCTTTCCTCCGTAAGCAACAGGGAGCCATAGGGTGTAAAAACCACATGTACGTTTGTTTAGCGTGAAGTCTCAGTGACAAATGTAAAAACAACAGCTTTCTCTAATGCTGTAAGCTTGTGTAATTCTTATCAGATTAAAGTCACGTGTCACACACCTTTCCCCAAGGACGCTGGATTTAAGTAGAAAATTCACACCACAAGTGTTGTGTATGCAGTGCAGTGCTATAAAGTGACTAAATGGTCCTCTGTTTCTGGTGGGGGGGTCTGGGAGATGTGATATGAGAGGGGGGTTATGGGTAATGTAATCCAGCTGCTCCTTGTAAGGGAGAACAGGCCTTGTAAAAGGCTCATTAGAAAAGATTAAGTTTATTAGGGTGAAACTGGCGATCACTGCATGCATCTCTGCCATGGTATCTCTGTTTGGCCCTAAATCGCCTGCTGTTTTGTGTGCTGTCGTATTGAGTCTTTTGTAGACTGAACTGAGAACATCTGAAACATGCTCCTGTTGGCCAGTTGATCTGTACAGATCATCGTATAGAAAGTATTTGGGTTTAGATGCATGGTGTGTACAGTTATTTTGGAAAAGGAACAACAGGAATATAAATGAGGGGACAGAGTTTGAATTGAGTTTGAATTGAATAAATGTCATTTTTTCTCATTTAAACCATAGCTAGAATAGTAGCATAGTTAACTGTAGTTCTATGTATAGATAAACAATATGGCAAAAAATGTCATATCACAATACGTGGACGATATTGTCATGATACACACTATATAGGAGGATAGTCAGGTTTACTAACAGAGTGTCATCAAAACAGGGACAAAGCTTTAAAAAGACAAGCAAAATCTATGGCAAAAACATCACCTGGACTTATTCCAGTCTTCATCTGTCCAGTTATGGTGAAACTGTAGCTTCAGATTCCTTTTCCTGGTTGATAGGAGTGGAACCTGACATTCTGCTGTTGTAGTAAACCTGCCTCAGTGTTTAGAGAGTGGGGCGTTCTGGCATGCTCTTCTGCTCAACACGGTTGTGATGAGTGGTTATTTCAGTCACTGTAGCCTTTCTGCCAGCTTGAACCAGTCTGGCGGTTATCTTTTGACCTTTCTCATCAACAAAGTCTTTCCACCTGCAGAACAGTTGCTCACTGTTTTTTTTTTTTCTCTATGTACACCATTCTGTGTAAAGGCTAGAGATAGTTGTGTGTGAAGATCCCAGGAAATCAGGAATTTCTAAAATACTCTATACTATTTTTTCCTTTATTCGGATGTTTGAGGTGAACATTAACTGAAGCTCTTGACTCATATCTGCATGATTTTATGCTGCTTCTACTTGATTGACTGATAATTGGAAGAATGACCAGGTGTTTTGTATTAAAGTGGCTAGTAAGTGTATGTCTTTTCCTCTCTCTGGTGTGCAGCACGCTCCAGGATGACTTTATGATCCTTCATGAAGAGGAGTATGACAGTCTGCTGGAGTGTGTCTTTAAGACCGAGTTTATCAGCTTGCTGTCACAAAGATATGAGGAAAAAACCCAGCGGAAGCTGCCTCTCAAATTTGCCAACACGTAAGTCCCCACAGAGCATGTTCATCTAGAATGGCCTCTGAGCAATTGCTTTGTCTCTGAAAGAAGAGTAGGCTAATTAAGAGTATGGTTCTGATGTTCAGATTGGAGATGAAGCTGAAGAAGGAGAGCTGGGGGCCGTGGAGCAATGGAGGTTCTCGGCAGGTGCAGTTCATGCAGGGTCAGGGAGACGTAGCCATTCTGAAACCCTCCAACAAGGTGCTGCAGGTCAGCATTGGCCCAGGCCTCCCTAAGAACTCACGTGAGTATCAGAAAACCCACACAACACTTCTTGAGAGTTCTTATTCCTACACATTTCTTGCTACAGATTCATTGCTACAGTTTCAAGAGCAGCTGTTGTCCTAGGATAATTGGAAGCTGCTGTAAACTCCGCAAGGATGTTCTTACAAAGAAACAATGTGCAGTGTACAGATGTTGTAGCCTAATTAAGGCTGTTGTAGTAACCAGGAAAATAATCAAATATGGGGTGGTGTGATGTGGCCCAATGCAAAGCAAAGTTAATGTTACCGCCCGGAAGTTGATTATTTTCCTATAACAGCATGTCCTGATGTGTTTTATTCTTCTTATCCCACAGCAATTTGCTAGTGATTAGATTTTTTTTTTATTCATTAAGTAACGAAGACTTTTTATTAGATCATAGTTACATTTAATGTTGTGGAATATTTTCAAAACTACAGTAGTTTTTGTTATAACAGCTATAAACTGTCGCTCCCTCACTAGTCTCCTGACATTAATAAGACAAAAATTGCAGCTTGTTACAGAGAAACCAAAAATACTGTGTCCTCTGTCCTGAAAATGTTATGCTCCAGCTTTACCTGTGATAAGTTGCAAAGTACTGACGCTGGAGACTCCTTCCATAAATGTTAAATAAACATCTCGTTACAGAAAGCCTAGTAGACTTCCATTACATGGAGCATCCTCCATACAGGTCCCTGTAAATGAGATGTCACTATAGAAATGATGATCTATTAGAATGTGCTGTTATAGAAAATTAATCAACACTGTCCAATCAGATTCAAGCATTCATCAGCACTGGTATAAAATAAAATTTAAAAAGTGAATGTTGGAGAAGACAAATATACAGTATCTGGGCTGACTTCTTTTGGGGTGGAGGGGAAAATGTGTACGTTTGAATTGAATCACTACAAAGAGATTTGTAGCGTAATTCTGAGAGATATGTTGTGATTTTAGAGACTTTTTCACAAAACACTGCGAACTTCACTGGTCAGTTCTATAACCAGTAGTATTATGCAAATATTAGGTGCTTTAGGAATGTGGAGTGGACATGTAGATAGAATGACAGCAGGATTACTTGGTCTTGGTAACCTATAAAACACCTGCTGGCATCTCCAGTGTTGTGTTATTGTGTTAAAGTATGCTGTGTGTAACTGAGCATACTGTTTTCCAGGACCCACTAAGAAAGGCCCCAGTGTGAACCGTTCCAGCACATTTAGAACACACCAGCATATCCCAGCACGGATTGCTCCCGGCCCTCCAGGTAACACTCACTCACTCACTCACTCACTCACTCACTCACTCACTCACTCACTCTCTCTCTCTCTCTCTCTCTCTCTCTCTCTCTCTCTCTCTCTCTCTCTCTCTCTCTCTCTCTCTCTCTCTCTCTCTCTCTCTCTCTCTCTCTCAGTGTGGAGAACTATTCATACTGCTGTTACAGTGTTCTTATAGTCAAAGTCAATCTTGTACTACTTTTTTATTTTTTGTTTTCAGTTTTGTATGAAAAGATGAACAATTTCCACAAACACTTCCAACTTCAGCAGTATTAAGAGACTGAGTAATGAAACTTGGACATTGTTGTCAAAAGAGTAATACTATGACTGAATCACTTCAAACTGTGAAAATAAACACTGTACTGTTACATATTGAACTCCTTGGTAGTCCAAAAATACATTATTAATTTTGCATTTTAATTTCAGCTGCTCATCAGAATGGTGGGCTGAAACATTCCAATTATACTGCCAGTCAGAGGAACATGCAGTATCAGAGGCCTGCATCAGGTAATCAGTCCCGCCCTTTCCTGCCCGTCACTGCCAATCAGCTGAAGGACAGAAACAACAGGCAGAAGGCCCAGCAGCCCAACCTGGACTGCCTCAAAGTGCCTGATCAGGGAGCTGCTGGGTGAGTGTGTACACACACACACACACACACACACACACACACACACACACACACACACACACACACACACACACACACACACACACACATTTTTCACAAATACATGCTGTCTTTAGGAACATGGGCATCAGTAATATGGGAAGTTTTCATTAGAAAGTTTACACACAGCACTGAACAAATGAGGAACCTCTAAAGGTTTACTTTAGATAAAGTGTTCTTTGTCAGCACATCAGCCAGACAACATGACACAGTGTGTAACACAGCTGATGTATCTCTTTGCTATAACAGAAACCAGCGGGCATCTGCAAATGGAGGAATGTGAGTCTGTGTGTGTGTGTGTGTGTGTGTGTGTGTGTGTGTGTGTGCGTGTGTGTGTGTGTAGTGGTGTGGTGTCATCAATGGTAGTGCTGGTTGTGGTTTCAAATCTGCTTTATTGTAGTATGAGGTTTGACAGAGATGTGCAATTCCAAATCAGCCCTAAAGCCTCCTCACCACAGAAAGTTCCTTATTATATATCTGTGGACTTACATCAAAGTACCGGAAAGCTGTTAACAATACAACAAATGTTGATAGATGATCTGCCTCCAGATGAAAAAGAAAGGAACTATGTGCTTTATTTAAATAATTATCTAATCAAATTTCACTCTGCTCCAGTAGTAGTCCATCAGCCGAGACATGTAGTTTGCTTCTTTAGTTTTGCACTGGAACTAAAAGGTTAATATAGCTCCAAGTAAAGGAAGTCTGTCTCAGCCAGAATCCTTTCCCCAATCGTATGCCCACACACAGTAAATATACACCTCAAGCTACAAAATAAACAAAACATCACCATGTTGCTGAATTCTGTAACAGTATATGGGCAGCCATCCTAAACAAACTTTTCTTCCTTACCACAGTTTTGGATCATTCTGCCCGCTTAGTCCCCACGTTCCCAGGTTTGAAGGTGGGATTGTATTGGAAAGCTGGATGTTATGCGATGATATAGTGTAGTTCCACACTTAACTTAGAAGAGTTACATTTGTACATAGAGACTGTCTCTGCGATTTTACAAAATAGATTATTTATAAAAATGTTTACATAGTTTAACATTGTTTAGAGCAAGTATATGAACATTTGGACATGTATTTACATTAGCCTCTTAGCTCCACTGCCTAAGTAAAGAAGCATACCCTGGACACCAAACATGTCCTAGCTGTTGTCTACATTTAGGGAACTTGGACACTTTTGTCAGTTTGAACCATTCAGGACAATTCTCTCATATCTCAGGAAGTGGATTTTTACAAAGCTTAAGCTGGTTTGGAATTGAATCATGCTCTGTTCTCGGCTTTGCTGTTGTCTTTCTGAGCCTCTCCTGGGTCCTCTGCACATCACACAAACAGCTCCACAAGGCCCCAGGAGAGATGTTGGATTCAGCCTGTTCTCCCATTGACGGTTCTGTGCAAACTCAGCCTAGAAGAACACAGATCTTCTGAGAGTGGTGCAGAGGGGATGTGAGCTGTTTCACCAATGACTGAAATGTTTTGAGAGTTATGATTCTCTCATCTCTGCTTTGTATTTTGAAAAATACGAACTGTTAAAGGAATACTGCAGTGTTTTTAGTCTAATTTCTTTCTACCACATCTGTAGAATGTGTGATGAACTACAGATAATCATTTAGTCATGTTTTCCTGTACTGAGAGCCTGTTTACCCAACTATAGTTACAGTAAATGTCTTAGGGTGAGACAGACATGAGCTGTCTTACCAAAGCAATTTTATGTACTTCTGATGAAAGTAATTACTCGCACATACGCTACAGATGTGGTCGTTTTGAAAAATGAGTATTCCTTTGAGTTCATTATTTGGGTGTTTATATCTGTAATGTATATTTTACTACACTACAATACTACACTATATTACTTTAAACACGGATCAGGTTTTGTCTTTATTATTTCAAATATATTCAGATCCAATTACCAACATAATTAGTCCTTTAATGCAGTAGTTTTGTGAAATGTTTATATCTGGCGCCACCTTGTGGTGAGCACGAAATCATCAGCATGAAAGTCATTGGTTTGAAACTGAAGCAATCACAGGCAAAACCACACAATGCTTTATTTTTGCGGCTGAAAGTAAAGTTAACTTCACCTTCTAGTTAACTTCACTTTGCTCTCTTAAAGCATGCTCACAGCAGCTTCTGTAATGTCTTGGGGGAGTCCCGAGCCCTGCTTGATGCTGAAGTGAGTCTGATTATTGTCATGGTGTGTTTCAGGGCTCACAGGCAGTCAGCTAGCAGACCTGCCCCAGGAGGTGGACGGCCCAAACCTGCTCCCAAACCCAAGCCTCAGATGCCTCAGTGTAAAGCTCTGTACGCCTATGACGCCCAGGACACAGACGAGCTTAGCTTCAATGCTGATGACATCATCGAAATCATCATGGAAGGTGAGCAAGTGGAACAATTAAAGCAGGGATCATAGACACAAACACAGTCATATAATTAGTTGAGTGGAGTTTACCTGTGTGCAATTAAAGTGTTGTGAGGTCTCTCTCTCTCTCTCTCTCTCTCTCTCTCTCTCTCTCTCTCTCGTATATATATACACCAGTTCCTCAAAAGGCCCTGTCCTGCACATGTTTGTGTTTTTCCTGCTCTAACACAGCCACTTAATCTCTGTAAGGACTGTTAATTAATGAATTTGTGTGTTTTAGAGTAGGGGAGACACTAAAGTGTGTAGGAGAGGGGGTACTCCAGGACCAGGGTGCCACAGAGCACCATTAAATCCATTATTACAGCATGGAAAGAATATCACACACCCGCAGTTCTGCCTAGAGGAGGCCGTATACTTAAAGTCAGTGACTGGTTAAGGAGGGCATTAATGAGAGAAGCATGAAAAAATGCTGTGTTGTAATTTTAAATGTTTCATCCACTTAAACATCTGTATGTTCACACATACAGACGCTTCAAACGTATAGCAATGGAAACAGAATCTATTGTACATGGAATTTAGAGAACACAAAAAGACTTGACATTTTGTAAAGTCGCTGTTCAGTGAGCCACTACTCGCAAAGCGAAAAATCTGCTGCTTTAGGGACTCGCTGAAATAAACTGACTAAATCCACTCACTTTTTACCTTGTGTCTTTGCTGCTCAGACGCCTCAGGCTGGTGGACGGGGAGGCTGAGAGGTAAACAGGGCCTTTTCCCCAACAACTACGTCACCAAGATCTAACTCCATCTACTGCAGCCGAGCGGCCAGTCGGAGAATCACACGTACCTCAAAGACTCCTAGTGCAGTGGAAATGGACAACTGAGAGAAGGAGGGAGAAGACGGCGACGTGGAGATCTTGCTGTACCTGCATGCTGTAGTCTTAACACAGTGAGGTTTGCAGCGGAGTCCTTCAGTCTTATAGAGCACAAGGACGCTGGCCAGCACACTTCTCTCCAGGGACAAGAGTTACACAGTCCCTGTGAGCACTGATCAAAACTATTTATTGTATTTATAGCTTTCAACATTTTAGTTTCCTTCCTTCGGTTCAGCCATCAGTGATATTTAAATTTATTTCATTTGAAGACACAAAGCAGCCATTGTACGTGGGACCTGAAATCATTTTTTTCTTTTGAAATGGAAGGATTTTCTTGTGTAAATGAAGGTGCTTTACTGTAGATGTATCGTGGTTAATGATCTCTTATAGCTCTAAGTTCAAATCTAAGGTTTATATAGGGAATATTTTTGCTGCTAATGCCTGATTGATTTTAATTATTGCATCTCAAAAAAATGTACTTTTTAATTGAAATTTTCAAAGCATTAGTCTTTTTCAAAGCATTAGCCCCAATCCACAAAGCACACGTGTTCCTGTGGAAATGTCCCGTATACTGTGTGCACTGCACGTGGTTACAAAGCACTTTATCGGTATGACGTACTGGCCGGTCCTGCCCCTGCCAGCCACCCCAGGATGTATATATGAAGGTTTGCCAAAGATGCACAATTTGCTGAAGGGAACTGTTTTGAAAGCAATTTGTTTACATAATAAACATACAGGCATTTTGCATCGATGTATCTAGAATATTTTGTACGAATATGTTGTTAATAATAGGATGGAAAGATTGTTGTACTGATTCCCAGCATTCCCAAGTTGGCTGTCTATTTATGCACAATACCGGTTGGTTGAAGGGTTGTGTTTAGATGGAAATTGGACCAAAGTTCACCTCCTGACACAAATGAACTGTAAGCATTAAATGATTTAATACATATCCACTATTGACAACTTTGATGACAAAATACATTTATTTTTCTTTTGGTAACAAATGCTTCTTGTTTCATTATTGTGAATGAACTTTCTACACATGGATACATCCGTTGCAACTGGAGATTCTGTTCCTGTTCATATTTGTGCAATACCTGATATTAGGTAATGAACCATGGATACTTTGTTTTCCTATTGAAATAGAATGTTGCTCAAATGTTTTTGGCATCTGCAGGGTTAGCTATGTATCCCCAGTGCAAAACTATGGTTTCTCTCGTTTTGTACTCGAGCTACATAGTTAAAATTGCTTAAAAAAAGTAAGGGAAGCTGACGAAGAATAGTTAGATACTGTTTGTCTCTGTCTGTGTACATATGTAATATGTAATAATATAATATTACTGGCTAGGCCAGTTTACCCTTAACTACATTTTCAGTAGCAAAGGAGCAACATTGCTACTTTTCTTCATATATACAATATACTCTTATTTAATCATGCTATGTTGCTTGAAAACAAGACAGCTTCTTTTCATTAGCTCTCATGTAGCAGAAGCTGTGACATCAATGTAGTTAAGCTACATTTGCCATATAGCTTGTAGTGTAGTTAGTGCTGGCCAGTAAGTGTTATTCTGGTCAACAATGTATAAAACATTATGGCTGTTCCACTTGATGCAACTATTTGTTACACCAACTTCAAAATAGCTGGTACTGTTTACAATACTGTAACATCCAAAGTGTGAGAACCGTGCAGTCTGCAAAAGGCTAAACTGGTGGCTATAAGCATCCTTATTACTGGTCTTGGCTGATGTCTTGGGGTTAATTGTGTATACTCCATTTTCAGCCAAACTGCTTTAGGTAGCAAGTGTGAAACCCAAGTAACCTTATTTAAGAGTGTTTGAAAGAGGAAGCTATGAATGCCATCAACCTAAAACTCTGGTAGAGTAGTTAGTACAACAAAAGCGTGTTTTTTTTTAACTGGTGCTCATTAATGTGCTTGAAGTCAAGTCTTTAATCTGTTTGACAATAGCCAAAGACCCAGCTATTCAAACAGCTAGGTAAAGCTCATGCCACCACCTGTGTCCAGGACAGAGGTCTTGATGCAGGTCTACTTTGTACCTTGAGGAATGGTGGGTTGAGTGAAACCATACTGGAAACTTGAATGTAACATGGTGCAGAGTGGAGTTTGATAAGGACCTTCACACAGGAGCTTTTTTTTTTTTTTTTTAAAGCTTTGTAGGGACACATTAAGCCAGTGCTGGGACCACTGCAATGAGGCAAAACTTAGATCAGGTACAAGGGTCTGATGACACAAACTGCCAAGAGGAAGTGAGGCAAGAGAATCAAGGACTGAGCACTCAAATGGCCTCTGGAGAAAAACAGCCACAATTTCCTGATGGCATGGCCAAGTTCCAAACCCAAGTGCCACTCTATTTATAGGGCCTGTTCACAATATCTGAACTCACCAAAACCAAACTACCATGTAGTTAGAACATCTTTGGACTTTTATTGAAAATGTTCCACCATCAACTCATGTAAGAAAATTCAGCTCAAGAATGTCTAAAAATGTCAAAGGCAACAGTAAAACTACTTAAAAGAATGAACTTGAATTGCAAGTGGTACATATTCATTAAAAAAAAAAAAAGTAAAAATCCTGTTTATTTGCACATATATACATAAGAATCCTTAAAGCAGCAGTCCATTTGTAATGGCTGATCAGGAATAAAGTGCAGATTGGCAGCATTGCTTTTGTGAAACTCAAGTAGAGAGCAGAGGGGCAGCGAGGTCCTTCAACAGCGCAGACTTCAGCTGAGGAAGCAGGCTGACCTTCATTAGCCTGCTGCTCGAGTACTTTTTCTTCACAGCCTGGAAAAAAGAAAGCAATCAGAAGAAGCCAAGACTTGTATGCCAGCAGTGCCAGTGATTTCACTTACCACATATTTAGTGAGTCCCTCATTAATCTTGACCACGTTTTTGGCCATGTGCCTCATTATGGGCTTCAGGTGGGCCTCACTATAGGTGGTGTAGTATTCCTGTGTCGGAGACTAGGAAACAGGAGGATATTAAGCAACTTGCATATTGCTGAAAGAAACCAACCTTGAAGAGAGCGCCTTACCCATTTCTGTCCATCAAGCACAAGCTGAGAGAGGCACAAGGCAGCTGCACCCGTTTCTGATGGATGGTAATGAACCATGTCGTAGTCCAACAGGGTCAGCTCAAGAAAATATTTCGCAAGCGTGTGCTTCTCTGCATCAGCCTTGAGGACAACAAAGCAGTCAGCAAGTCAAACTGAACTGTTGGACATGCAGAAAGTAATGGAGCAGCCTCAACATGGAGTTTAATTTTAACATCAGATTCTGGACCTGTAAACCACAGGACTGTTGAATTCTTAAAGCTGATTGGTTTGGTGTTGCTTTTCTATTAGCATGGTTTAGACAGTAGGGCTGGTTGTAATTCAAATGACAGCTAATTCTAGTGTAATCACTTCTATAGCAACAACTCATTCATAGGGACTTTTGAATAAGAGGCAATCAACATAATCCAAGGCCAATAAATGGATTAAAGCAAAGAACTATGGAAAAAGTTTCTGTAAGGAGATTTATACAACATTCATGGAAGAATTCTCAGGTGTCTGCATGCTGCAAGTCAGGCTTTCTACCATGGGCAAGTCTTTAGGACAGGAATGTGTGCTTTCTGGTTTCTCAGAAACAAAAGTTCAACAAGGGATTTTTTGGGGTGGGTGGTATTGATCGAACTGCAAGCGACCCTTAAAAGTATGGTTAATTAATTATAAATAAATTTGTAATTGGCAGATCTCTGGTATGAGGGGGATAACACTCTTCAGACATGCCTTTATAAGAAAAGAAAAAAAAAAAAAAAATTCAGAGTGGCAACAGTACCTCCATGACCTCACCCCATAATGGATAAATTTCACATCACAGCATGCTCATTTGTTTCATTCCTTATTTAAAAATGTATTGTAATGTATTTAACTGCTCAGACACCCACTAAAATCAGTCTAGGAATGTCTCCATACCCTTATTCTTAAAAATCCAGGATCTATAAACAATTTCAGCCATCTAAGCAGTTAACCACTTAAAGTTCTAGTAGGCAGCCCCAAATTGTTCACTTAAGTTCTTGGACACACCAAATAACCTGAAGCTCATTTCATGCAATCCATCCAGCCTACTCACTCATTTGCACTACACTAATTTGATGTGTAGGGGAAACCAGCCCTTACATTTCCAGCTTTTGAAGCCCTCCTGAGGAAGTGAAGGGGCAAAGGGCGTCCAAGCTCAAAGTTCAGCTCTCTGAGAACCAGCATCTCCATTTCACGAATCTGGGGTTTTGTGAAAGCATTGTCCGTGATGTAGGCAAAGTCTCCAACCTCTGGGACGTACATTTCTTCATACTTGGAGGCAAGCAACATTGCAGTGACTCCTACCAACTGCAGTTTCCTTCGAGACACTGGTTGGACCTGTGTAAACAGGACAGTTAATATCTCCGAGTTTGAAGGTGCAAGCTGCTGCTTTGACAAGTTTTACCTGAAGAAAGCGATCAAGGATGGCCACAGTCATGTACAAAGTTTCCTGGAGCAGCTGGAACCTCGAGTGCACCTGAATGAGCCAATCGATCAGAAGAGCACGCATGCGCTCATTGATCTCATAACCTTCCATGTATCTTGGTCGGATTGCTTGCTGGGCCTGCAATGGAAGCACAGCAGCAGCCGAATGTTTTCAATAAGAAAAGCCGGGGGGAGAACAAAATAACGAACAAAAAAAAAAAAAAAAAAAAAGCAGCTGTACTCAAACCCACCTCAAGGGTACGGAGGTACATATAGATGTCCTTTACATATTCAGAGCACAACTGTGGGATGTCTACATCGCCTCTATCAATGTCCTCAATGGGACAGAGCACATCAGAAAAAGCCTGGCACAGGTCATCTTCCTCCTTCATGGAGACATCAGCCTGAACTGGTGGAATGACTGGAGCAGGAGGGGGGACCTCTGGCACAACTGGTACACGTTTAGGCTGCACAGCAGCTGGCTGAGCTGCCGACTTAATGCCCTTCTGAACAAGAGGGACAACATGAAGAAAAAGGGGAAATAAGGAAAGAATAAGGAGATGCAGGAAAGGAAAATGGAAGCACCATACCGTTGTCTTTGCAGGTTTAGCAGCAAAGTTGGACAGTTCACTCAGGACGGCCCTCCTCACACCAACATTAACAGCCCCAGCCTTGCCACCAACTAGTGCTGGATTCTCTGCATTGCGGTGCTAAGAGATTGGAGAAGCAGTTTAGAAATAAAAGGACATAGCATGACTTGGACCTGGAGTTCAGAGCATTTTTCTGCACTCAAATCTAGTCACTAAACTAAAACAAACCCTGTTAAAATCCCACTTGGTCTGACCAGATGCCAAGACACAGACCAAGCTGGTTAAGCAGTTGGACCATCTTCCTTATTACTCATCAACCTACCAGCTAGAAGATAGTCTACTAGACTGCTCAGCCTAGGCCTTGATAACTGGTCAGACTAATGTGGATATGGACAGGGGAAGAGCTTCAGAGGTCTATACATGTACAACTACTCACTAAACTAGGCCCGAGTGTCCAATTAGGCCAAGCACACGGCCTCATTTCGACCTTTTACAAAAATAATGCTAACAAAAATGGCACCATTCAGCGAACACGTGAAGGTCGTATATTGCGCCCGTGACATGGCCAAAGCTAAATAGCAGCTAAGGCCGTATACGAGGCCACTCGGCAGTGCACTAAGCCCTGTTCTCACCCTGCGTGCACTGCACTACAGCTAACGTTAGCTAGGGAGCCATTTTGGAACGGAGGCCAAACAAACGCTCACAAACACTGCAGATTTACCGCTTCACTAAGAAGTTACCGGCTACATTTTTTTTTAATATTCAGCCCGATAGACTACAAAAACAAGGATTGAGTTGAACAAATTTACTTAAAGTGACCGAAACCTAGATAATTTGTTAACGCTAACAATTTAGTTTGCTAACGTTACCATAACCACAAAAAATACACGAATGCAAAAACAAAAAAATACTTTTTTTTTTTTTTTTTTTTAACAAGTACTCACAACAGCACGAACGTCCATAGCAACTACCGTAAAACGCAATCGCTGGACTTCAAAACCTCAAAAAGTTCGTGTACTCTTCACTCTCTTCTTCTGTTTAAGGGTTCAAACACAAGTGAGACGCCAGGAAGAAAGCGCCCCTGCGACGATTCAAATACCGCTCCCTCTATTCCCATTGGATACCGCGTCATAGAATTCACACATTTAATTGGATAAACTGAAAGTCAATCAACTGGTAACGTCATGCTCGGGGGCGGTCCTTATATACACATCTCTTTCCTATTGGATATCGCATCATGGGACGATTCCGCTTTAACTTCCATAAATGTTTAGTTTTTATATAATTTAAGGACAATATATTTCATTATATAAGTTATATAAGTTATAGTTATAATTATGCTATATAAATTGTGAAATTTAGTGATATATTGATAATATACAAACTGTAGATTTACGTTCAAGTATGAAATGAGTACATATAAAAAATCACAAACAGAAAAATCCTCAGTCCTAAACTGTTAGGTAACAAAAATAATGTAAAATGTTAAAAGTTATTTTAACAGATAATACGCTTGTATGAAATATCATATCGCTGGGATATTCCACTAGAGAGCAACCTACCTATAAGTAGGTTATATGAATAACATCTGGTTTTATTTGTAATCAGAGAGCAATGTAACACGGTTTGCACAAAAAAAATTAGTTAAAAAAAACTATTAATAGGTTTCAGATTATGGTTTCAGAGTATATGGTTCAGACGTTTTATTTGTGATAGTCGACTATTCAAAAGAGTTTAAGGAGTTGTTTTTGTTTTGCGGTCGTCAAGTGTGCATAGTGTGTCGTAAAAAGTGTCGAAAACATGTCTGCTCTGGTAACATTATTTTTTCACACTGTCATTCCGACAAGACCCGCCTCTTCCGCTCGAAATTGGCAGTAAAACTGGCTAATGACAGAAAAGGCTTGTGAGTGTGACCGGCTGAGCCAATCCTAGCACAGGAGGCTGGAGCCATGAACCAATCGTACCGAAGAAAACACGAGCCCACTAGCCAATTATAGTATTGTGGGCGGGCTTTTCAGGAATACGGGTGGTGAAAAAACGCCCCTGTAGAATAAGCTAATTTGCATACTGGTCCTGCGAGAGAGAGCGCGAGCAGCGAGTCGCGAGAGTTTGGCCTCCACAAGGCGCTGGTGTAATGGACGCCGCGGAGAGGCAGGAATGGGGACTTCAGCTCGGCACCGACGGCAAACGGCGACGAACTCGACGTTATATTTGACAAACAGATAAAACATGGTCGCCGTAGGTTTGTCTTGTTTTAGGTAGACGTTATTTTAACCGTCACGCGAGTTTGTTTGCTCGCGGTTTTAAAGCTGGATTGTCGAGATAAGCGGGCGAGCTAACGGTTAGCTTAGCTAGTTTGCTAACCGCAGGCCTCTTTTGGGGTTTTTGTGACTTGTCAGTTTCACAACCCCCGACACCCCCGTCCCCCTCCCCCCTCCGCCTCCCCCCTCCGCGTGACGTTTATATTCGCCTTTTCACTTTTAGGCTTATTTTCGGCGGAGTGGCCGGTCCGCATGCCCCGGGGACGAGCTGGAGAGGAGCAGCGCGTCTTTAAAAGTGAAAAGAGGTAAAGTGAACACGGGCCACTGTGGTGTGTGTGTGTGTGTGTGTGTGTGTGTGTGTGTGTGTGTGTGTGTGTATACACACACACACGGTATGAGGACTGAGTAGCTAACGCACTGCTATTGTTTGGCTCCTGGAGCCGCCGAGCTCTCGGCCCTGTGTGAGTGGAAACATCCGCCACTGAGACTTCATTCTGGCTCTTATGTTCAATTCTGTTTCTCTCGGACACCCAAGTCATTTGTTAAATGTTCATATAAGACTGGATGATATTTATCATCGACTTCCGCTTAATTAAATTCCTTGAGTGAAATCATGAGCGTGTGGAAACGGTGTTATTTTCCTGGTCATTAAGCGCCTAAGGAGCATGAAGCAGGCTCTTCGAGTTAACGTTAGCTGTATCCGTGTCTAAAAATCAACTTTTATTAACAACCCGATATCCTGCGTATGTTTATTACAGTGCTACGTGATTCTGAGGCGTAAATAAGCCTCTCTTTCGAAAAGGTACAGGACAGTATTCTGTTTTATTCCCCGTAAAGCTCCGTGTTGTGGCTTATGTAGACTTCTGTCAAACACACCACGCACTAGCGTCGCTCCGTCTCATTCCGCCGACTCCTGCACTAAATAGTGCACTGTATACTGCTGTTCTCACACACTACGTAGTGCTCTAGTGCGCTGTTTGTGACCTGCATAGGGCTTACATTGTTTTCTTATTGCACATTGAGTTGTACCAACCGATATGTTTACATATGTAGGGCTAATAACTGTGATTTATATCAAAAGACCATATCTGGTGTTAATGAACAGTTTTGTACTTGATTGCTCTTAAAGTAATGCAGTGGAGTTTAATTTCAAGCAAAATTAACAGTCACTATGCATCTTTAGCAGGAAAGATTGCAGTCTAACATACTGCAGTCTAAAGTGCTGAATGAATGACCAGTATTCATTCATATTAGAAGTATATTAGAAATATTTCAGTCTAGCTTTACACTGGTCCTCAGACAGCATGCAGCAGAATGTCGGCTGTGTAATGTGTTTTGCTGACAGTGAGGTAACTCGACATCTATAGGATCTACACAGGGATCCTCCAGAGAGGGAATTAAAACCGTCTCTTGCAATCCTCTACGTTCTGAAATCTGTATCCACCTTGGTGCCAGGGGGGCGTTGCTGCTGTTGCCAGCCCCGCGGGCACAGCGTGTGCTCGGTTCCTCGGCTCAGCGGCACAGCGCAGGCTCAGGAGTCGAACCCCAGAGGAGCCTGGGACAGCACTGCACACCTCACTAGTGGCATCTTTTATCATCTCACTCTCCGCATTAACCGAGGTTGTAGTCCAGGCTTGACATTTATTTAGATGTTGTTCCTGCTCTCTGGTGGGTGAGGAAGGTTGTTTTATGATGTACTGTAGGAAAGAGGAGAAAAATCGCATGGTTGTTATTAGCCAAACCAACGAGAGCAATTTCAAGAGATTTTTCTTGCACTGGCTTCGCAAGCATCAAAGTATCAAAGAAGCTTATGATGAGCTCTTACTAAGTTTAGCTCTGATGGGTTTCCATTTCTGTACGTGACATGTATCGCTTTGGGTAAAATATATGAATAATCTACTTGCCTGTTGTGGATATAAATTATTTTGCTGACCCTTTTTAATTTAGACTTCTGTTAACCAGAGCTAGGTCATGTTTTTTAGATTAATAAAAGTGTATATATAGTTTATATCATTGGAATACATTAGCATTAGCATTGGATTACATTA
This sequence comes from Pangasius djambal, assembly GCA_022985145.1. Classification (NCBI taxonomy): domain Eukaryota; kingdom Metazoa; phylum Chordata; class Actinopteri; order Siluriformes; family Pangasiidae; genus Pangasius; species Pangasius djambal. The sequence continues at coordinate 10,761,693 of CM040999.1, read as the reverse complement.
TTATTTACAGTATGGTCAGAATTAGAGTAGATTTGCAATACAGAGTTATTGAAAGTCCATGTTTTTCATGACGTAAAGAATTATCGGACAGACTTCCCCCAGGAGGATACTTGGCATGTCCCTTTTTATTTGTCTAAAATTAGGGCCCTCAGAAGATGAGTGTCCTTAGGTTGCTTTCCCACTTTTTCCACACCAGCACTGGCCAAAATGCTGCCTGGCAATTGAGTTTCCACTAGGAATTTTTGGTGTTGGTCACAGTGTCTTGGAGCAGTGCAGTTTACCGGACCAATAAGTATAATTCCTCTCATAAGTTAATTACTCCTGCTGCAAGAAAACACTGGAATTTAGGGCTATACAAGAATGTAACCATCAAGTAAAATTAGCTTTAGTTAACAGTCAGTCAAGAACAAGAAAACTTTCTGCTAACAGAAAATATTACTTCTTTTAGATAAATATTATCCAAATGTTACCTTGTCTCACACATTCTCAAATGTATGACATTTTTGCTTTTTTGCAGCTGGACCAGGATGACATGTCTTCATGATCCCAACATGTTCCTCAAAGTCTCGATTAGGCCGATCAGAATCACTTACATGTAGGAAGAAACTTTTAAGAGTCGACTGTTTTGCCATTGTCCGTTTGCTGGCAGGTCTCAGTATCAGCAGCCTTGAGTTCTCCAAGGAAGAGGACATTTGAAATTTGGACTTGAAAAAGGGTGTGTGTGTGTGTTATATATATATATAGTTACACACACATACATACAGTAAGGTCCGGAGGTATTTGGACAATGACAGAGTTTTTGTGATTTTTGCCTTTGTACACCACCACAATGCATTTGAAATAAAACAGTCAAGATGTGACTGAAGTGTAGACTTTCAGCTTTATTTTAAGAGGTTCCACAAAAATATGGCATTTACCGTTTAGGAATTACAGCCATTTAAGCAAAGTACCTCCATTTTCAGGGGCTCAAAGGTATTTGGACAAAGTGACATGACTGTAAATATAACCATAATTTTAATACTTGGATGAAAATCCTTTGCAGTCAATGACTGCCTGAAGTCTGGAGCCCATGTTCTCAAAACTCAAATTCTGAGTTTCCTCCCTGGAGATGCTTTGCCAGGCTTCACTGCAGCCACCTTCAGTTGCTGCTTGTTTGTGGGTCTTTCTGCCTTCAGTCTTGTCTTCATTAAGTGAAAAGCAGCTCTATTGGGTTGAGATCAGGCCACTGACTTGGCCATTGAAGAATATTCCATTTATTTGCCTTCAAAAAGTCTTGAGTTGCTTTCGCAGTATGTTTAGGGTCATTATCCACCTGCACTGTGAAGCGGCGTACTATCAGTTCTGTAGCATTTGGCTGAATGTGAGCAGAGAGTATAGCCCTATACACCTCAGAATTCATCCTGCTACTTCTGTCAGCAGTCACATCATCAATAAACACCAGTGAGCCCGTTCCAATGGCAGCCATACATGCCCATGCCATAACACTGCCTCCACCATGTTTGACACATGATGTGGTATACTTTGGATCATGAGCTGTTCCTTTCTTTCACCATACTTTTCTCTTCCCATCATTCTGGTACAAGTTAATCTTGGTTTCATCAGTCCAAAGAATCTTATCCAGAACATGGGAGGCTTTTTTAGATGTTTTCTGGCAAAGTCTAATCTGGCTTTCCTGTTCTTGAATGTTACCAGTGGTTTGCACCTTGTTGTAAACCCTCTGTATTTACATTCATGAAGGCGTCTCTTGATTGGTCTTCCAGGCCTTTCGATGATGTTGAGCTCACCAGTGTTTTCTTTCCTTTTAAGAATGTACCCAACTGTCGATTTAGCCACACCTACGGTTTTTGCTCTCTCTCTCATAGATTTATGTTGTTTTTTCAGCCTAATGATGGCCTCCTTCACTTGCATTGAGATCTCCTTGGACTTCATATTGGTAGCTCCAGTCGAACAGCTGCCAAATGCCAACTCAATACCTGATATGAACTCCAGATCTTTTATCTGCTTCATTTGTCTTGACGTAATGAGGGAATGGGCCGCACCTGGTCAATTAACTTCTTGTCAGTCAATTGTCCAAATACCTTTGAGCCCCTGAAAATGGAGGTACTTTGCTTAAATGGCTGTAATTCCTAAATGGTAAATGCCATATTTTTGTGGAACCTCTTAAAATAAAGCTGAAAGTCTACACTTCAGTCACATCTTGATTGTTTTATTTCAAATCCATTGTGGTGGTGTATAAAGGCAAAATCATAAAAACTCTTTCATTGTCCAAATACTTCCGGACCTTACTGTATGTGTGTGTGAGTGTACACAAATTGGGAACCATTTAGCAAACCGCATAAATCCCATTTGAATTCCTGTCTTGTTTTTTTGAACATGTCCGCTGTAGCTGTGATTTACAGGAAAACAGCGATTCCACAGCAGTAGCTGTATGAATTAGAGACTAGCAGCGGGTAATGATACAAACCCCCCAGTGGCAGCGAGATTAAACAACTACATTTAAACAGTGACTTTTTTTTCCCTTCAGCATATTCTCTATTTTCATTTGAAGAAACATGTATTGTTGAACAACATAGGTGTAGAAAAGATCTTTACTTACTTTAATCATTATTTTTGCTGTGTTTACTTTGTAATTTGTATGACCTTTAAGTGATATTTTTGCCAGAAGCTTTGTCAGATAGGATCTGAATTTGCCGGTCACTGTATTTACTGGCTAGCAGAAACCTGATTTTGAAGTGTCCATGCTTACAATATTACATGTACAAAAGATCGTGATGTGTTGTCTAATCAGTTGTCAGCACATACCCATTTCACCTCGATGATTTTGCTGTGTCGAAGTTTTATTTAATGATATTTGTTGTTCAAGACAGCAGTGAATATATGTTAATGTATGGTGCGGGTTAACTGTTCATGATGTAACCCGCATTGTATTTGGTCAATTTTCTTTTGACTTAAAGCTCACATTACGGTTAGTGTTGTAGCCCAAGGCTGTTTGAAGCAGGTTTCACGGTTTACTTTTCTTATGGATGCATATTGTCTTATCGGGCAAACACTGCAATGAACAGAGGGACCATGGGCCTCTTTTAAACAGCTGGCTGCTTTCATAATTTATGGAAACACAGAGCTGCATTGGAAATGTTGTGCTACTTCAACGGCACTGACGTGAGCGAGTTTGCTGGTTTTTTTGGCTCAGGTTTTTTTTTGCTCTGGGAAGGGTGATGACCGGAACAACATTTTGGTTAATGATAGATTTGTTGCCCATAAGTTTTTTTTTTTTTTTTTTTTTTTTTTTTTTTTTTTTAAATACGTGTGTGTGTGGTAAGTATATATGTGTGTATGTATGTATGTATATATATATATATATATATTGACCTAGATCCTAGAATTGACCTCCTCACACTGAGTTTAAAATGTAAATAGCTGCTTTAAATCTATGAGGAACTTTGAGGGATGAGCAGCTTCTGTATCTCGTGCAGTGATATTGCAGAGCTGTTATTAAATAGCTAGGTTGTTAGACCTCCTTTGTGAGAGGCACTTTTTCTGTGTCCGCTTATTGTCAGATTAAAAGAAAGCCCGTACAGAAGCTCGTAATGTCCCTGGCTCCATTATCTTGTGTATTCCCCTTGATTCATTACATTAATAATGGGCAGAAGGCATTCGCCAGCGAATAGGTGTGGGCTTGTTTGTTTTCTCGGAATGTATATAAAGCCTGGCATGACCTTACATGACCTTAATTCAGCGTTTCATGAAGTTCTGAACTATGCTGAGACCTGATTTACAATCCAGACTGATTCATACTATACTGTAAATACAGGAGAAAACATGCTAACTGAGGCGTAGAAAGGTTAACACAGTCAAATCTTGCTCGTGTTTCAGTTCGTTGTCCCATTTCCTGTACAGGGTGTTGACAGTTTTTTCTTGATTTCTCTTTTCTTGACAAATGCCTCACCTGTGCTTCTTTTTCTCTTCACGCAGTTGTGGGATTGCTGGCCTGCTGATGGACACATAGGAACTGCTGTGTTCGTTTTGTTTCCAGCCACTCGCAATGAAGAGTGACGTCCAGACCGATGCACGCCGCAAACAGGACCCGCTGAAAGGGCCTCTGGTTAATCCTGAGCCCATGGAGACAGCTAAAAGTTTCCCCTCGGAGGTGGATGTGATCGGCAAGGCTGGAGGAGATTTCACAGCGCTGTGTGGTGAGACAAGGCATCGAACCCTACGAGACGCTGGGGGGCGCAGAGACTCTGAAAGGAGCCGAAAGAAGCGAAAAAGCCAGCAGCCCGGACCATCAGACTGTTCTCTAAAAGAAGGGAGACTGAGCGAGGCAGCGATACCTCCACCCCGTCTGGGGACACGCAGCGAGGATGAACGCAATGCCGAATCCTCATTTAGTGACTGTGCCTCCTCGCCTTCATCCAGCCTGCGTTTTGGCGATTCAGACACTTTGAGCTCAGAAGAAGATGGTCGGCAACAGCAGCACATTAAAGCCTCATCCGCCAGTGCAGGAGGAGGAACAGGCCCGACACGCCCTCTCCTGAGCCGAACTCGTGCCAGCAGGTCACACAAATGGGCGCGACTTGAAAACCCAGAGGCCAATCATGTGAAACGTCCATGTCTGAGCTCACGGCGGCAGCTTAACAGGAAGCGATTTGCAAAGGGTGGGAACGGAGGTGGAGCTCAGCGCACTCCAAAGCAGAAGGAGCGTCTGCTGCTACAGAGGAAGAAGAGGGAGGTGATCGCACGCAGGAAGTATGAACTCTTGCATAGCAGCAGTAGCTCTAGCGAGGAGCTGACCTCTGACTCTTCCTCATCCTCTTCCACTGAGGGGGATGATGAGCTGTATGTGGGAGTGAGCAGCAGTGCTGGTAGTCAGATGAACAGCACCACTGTGGCCTCAGGTAAACTGCTATAGAAATGCCTGCCTATATTTTAAGTAAAAATATAAGTTTATATTATTTTGGAGTGATTTTTTTTTCACTTTGACACTCGTATCACGCTATACTGGTTGCTAGTGGGCGTTCTGACTTTTAGGTAACTGCCAGTTGCCACGGATTCACTAGTAGCACTAGGCTAATATACAAGCTAGCTAGCTACCGAGCACACACCGAACAAAACCATCCATTTGACCAGCAGTCATATGCCATCCCACTAAAAAGAAAGATTCTGGAGGAAAATGCTTGCGTATGAAATGTATTCGTGCAGCGCATAGATTTCAGAATGGGCCTAAAGTTATGTTTTGCTCTTCATGATTTCTGCTGTCTCTTCAACAAGCTTAAATGGTTTGATGTACCGGAATAGAGTGGTGAAAACACGGACACTGTTCTATTTTAGGTAAATCAAACACTTCAGCTCTGTAGCAGCACAGAGAGCATCACCGACTGGCTCAGGAGCCACGGGTAGGACTGAATATGTGTGGGATCATGCCTCACCCCTACTCGTAGAAGTTAAATTTAAATTACTGTTTATTTGCGTAAAGTGAAAACTTGACTGTTGCATCTCTTACCCTACTCGCTTTGTTACAAACAGTTGATAGGCCTACTATCAGTGGAAATCACCAGCTTTGGTTAATTATAAATTACTTCTTGTTGCAGTATTGTGTAATGTCGATGCTGGTGTGAACATTGGGTAAAACTTTACAAATAAAGATCTTAGGATGATGTAGACATGAGTTAATGTCGTTCCAAAGCTGTTCTTGTTGTATTTGCAGTCCCCTCTGAAAATATTGGAACGGCAAGACCAATTCTTTTTGTTTTTGCTTTACACTGAAGACATTTAGGTTTGAAAGCAAAATGTGTGAATATGTGATTATTAAATCAGAATTTTAGCTTTCGTTTCCTGGTATTTACATCTAGCTATGTTAAACAACTTAGACCATGGCAGTGAAAGGTGTTTCTTGTTGCCCAGGTGTGTCCTGTTATATTAACTGTTTAAACAATTAATAGCTCTGAAAGTTTAGTCTTAATGTGAGCCACTGGGTTTTGCCAGTGAAGACTGCATTTGTTGTTAGAAAGGATAAACCAACATGAAGACCAGAGAGCTGTCTATGGGAGAAAAGCAAGCCATATTGAAGCTGAGAAAATATATGAGGGAAAATCTATCAGGGCCATTGAACAAGCATTGGGCACAGCCAATGCAACAATTTAGAAAAAGAACAAAGCCACCGGTGAACTGATAACCAGCACTGAATGGGTCGGCCAAGGAAAACAACAGCAGCAGATGCCTGAAACATTGAGAGCTGTGAAAAAGCCCCCAAAAACAGCAGTCAGCGGCATCACCAACAACCTCCACGGGTTAGGGATGAAGGTATCACAATCCACAGTTTGAAGAAGACTTTGAGAGCAGAAATATAGACGCCATACCACAAGATGCAAACCACTCATCAGCAGTAAGAATCAGAAGCCCAGATTGGAACTGGCAAAGAAATACAGAGATGAGCCACAAAGGTTCTGGAACCAAGATTAACCTCTACCAAAGTGAAGGAAAAGCCAAAGTGTGGAAAAAGAAAGGATCTGCTCATGATGTAAAACATACAAGCTCATTGGTCAAGCACGGTGGAGGTAGTGTCATGGCTTGGGCTTGCATGGCTGCTTCTGGAACGGGCTAAGATGAGACTCAGCTCATCTTTATTGATGATGTAACTCATGATGGTAGCAGCAGAATGAATTCAGAAGTCTACAGAAACATTCTGTCTGCCAATTTACAGAGAAATGCACCCAGTCTAATTGGGAGGAACTTCATCATGCAGACAATGACCCACAACACACTGCCAACACAACAAAGGACTTCATCGGGGGGAAAAGTGGAACGTTTAAGACTGGCCAAGCCAATCACCAGACCTTAACCCAGCTGAGCATAAATTTCACCACCTTAAGAGGAGACTGAAAGAAGAAACCCCCAAAACAAACAACAACTGAAAGTAGCTGTGGTACAAGCCCAGAAAAGCATCACAAGAGAAGAATGAGACAGTTTGATGATGTCAGTGGTTTGCTGGCTTGATAAAGTTAATGCAGGCAAGAGACATGCAACCAAATATGAAGTGTTATTTAGTTGAAGGTTATCTGTTCCAATACTTTTGCTCACCTAAAAATTGGGCGGTCTGCCTCCAAAGCCAGTTCTAAGTTGTTTAACACATCTAGATGGAATTATCAGTAATATAATATGTAATAGTAATATGTTGTCTCATGTTTGTCTTTTGATTCCAAACCCAAATGTGTTCAGTGTATAGCAAAAACAAGGACTGGCATTGCTGTTCCAATACTTTCAGATGGCACTGTGTATCCAACTTTGCAACACCAAAGCATTACAGTAAAAAGTGCTTCTGGTTACTTTCCCTGAAGACTTTGTGGCATTCATGTGTGATCAGCCCCACCACACTGCATTAATAATTCATAAGCCCAAGTTCTCTCTTGCCATCTATGAAAGGATGAGTTTTACTGGCTTAGAGTTGAATTTATAAATACCCGTGACTGTAGAATTTATGAACACATTCTACAGAGATATGCATTGCACATAACTCTTCAATGATTGAGTTCAGCATCTGCCCTTAGACTTCTGCTATAAAGGAGTTTCAAGTAAACCTGTTTTACATTCTTTCGTCAGTGCAGGGAAATGTGTCAATACCTGTCTATAACGTGCGCAACAGATATGGTAGAAATTAGGTTGAAAAACTCTGGAGTATTTCTTAAAAGAGAAGGAAGTGCCTGTCATGGTGTTTGACTCAAGCCTGGATATACGTAGCTGGTCCTTTCAGAAGACGTTCTCAGCCACTCGAGCACCTCTTTATGTGCCATAAACCCAAATCTGATGGTAACGTGTCACAGCTGTTAGAACAGGCTGCTGTCTGTGGTTCAGAAGCAGTCAGCTTGACACACTCAAACACACCACAGTGTTTCCTCATCCAGCTGTTTGCCGTACTCATTACTAGTACTAGCGGAGGAGGCAAATGGAGGCCAGGGACTTTCTGAGCCAGCTGTCATATGGAAAGGTTTGGCCTCAGTTCATGTGTAATTTTGTCCCACGCCTTCCTTATTAAGCACTGGAATTTTGACCTTCAAATTATTTATGCTTTATTTATATCAGGGCAGCTTGAAAGATCACCCAGACTGGTTTTGCCTTTCTAAAGGAATGATAGAAAGGATAATAGTAAAGATTTTCAGATGAATACACTGCTCATCTCCAGTTACTTTAAATGCATCAGTGTCATGGATGTGACACACTTGGCACCTCTTTTGACTATTCAGGAAGAATGAAAACAGATACTGAAAAGTAAGATATAATGTTCAACAGACCTTGGTTGTTCAACAGAATGTTTTTCAGTCTGAGTTCTGTGTTAGGGTCAACATTTCAGGGAATTGTCCATTATAGTTTATGAAAGACTGAAGGAATAAATCGCCAATGCATCGGCCTCTTTAGGTAACGATGAAGCGAGGGCTAAATCCCACTGGCCTCCTTTTTCATGTAGGAAAATGTTTACCAAAGTGAAATTAGACCGACGTAAATCAAAGAAATATGTATAATAAACAACCAAAATAAATCTTGGATGGCATTGGAGATCACATGGTAAATACATCACATATTAAAATACAAGATTATTCTGTATCTATTTCTATAAACATCTATCTATAAAATTAATAAGCAAACCGTTCAGGTGGATTTTTCCTTTAACAAATTTGTCATTTGCAGTCTCTCTTGCTGTAGTCACTGTGGTTGTTGCTGTATTGTAAGAAACTGAACTTAAACGGGCTTGTTCTTGTGTTTTAATGTGCATTGGGAAAATACCCTATAGAGGAATTTTTTACTTCGGTGTGTTCTGATGTAATGTTTTCATGCTCCGCTAAATGTCTGACCTTGTATCACATTTTATGACCATCACTATATTACAGGATACTGTGTACCTGTTCTCATTGGCCAGATTTTAATCCACAAGGATCCTTTGCAGCACTGAGACCTGCTCTCTGTGTGGTGTTGGTTGTTTCCTCCGCTTCGATACAGTTGACGCACTATTCAATACGTTTCTTATTTACATGTTTGTATGTCTAGCCCATGTTGGTGGTTTGGGGACGAAGGGGTAAGGTATTCATGGTAACAATATTATGTATGTTGTGTAAACATGATATGGATGTGTGCTATCGAATGAGTAAACACTTGAGTGACTCTGACAGCTGTTTCACATTTGGGCTGCGAGGCCTCAGAGCCAGTGTAACAATATAAACAACCACATTCTGTGTGTTTCGACAAACCGACTGAGAGCCGACAGGGCCATTTAAAAACATTTAAAATCCTGATCTGTGTTGGATTTAAGTAAACATTTTTTGAAGATTTTACAATAATCATAAAGTGATGTAAATGTCAAAAGTCTTCATGCAGCACTGTTCTGTTGAAGCTCATTAATTAACAGAGAGAGCTCTGTCTCCTTTTTAAAGGATGACAAACCAGGGTTAGGGCCCAAATGCCAGTGGGAAAGATTTACTGCCTTCTTTTTCAACATCACTGCTGTCGCGGGTTTATCCTCTCTGCGGCATTTCAGTTTTGGGACTGCTGTCAAAAAGGCCAGAGGTTTCCGTTCTGTGGACAGTGCGGTGTGTAGGAAACACAGTTTGCATGGATGAATATTTGTCCCCATGCATTCCCTTTTCACACGGGCCTCCTCTTTTACTCTGTTCTCTGTATAAAGTTCAAGTTTCAGATACCCACATCATGTGCCCTCTCTCTCTCTCTCTCTCTCTCTCTCTCTCTCTTTCTCTCTCTCTCTCTCTCTCTCTGCTTTTTGTTCATGTGACATCGACTAGTCATGTGCCGATTAATCCTTTATAGATTTCGTTGCAGTGTTCAACACTTACAATGTTGTTACTGTGGTCACTCTGGAATATTGTCACTAACCCTGCTTTCCCTTTAGAAAGAGGTGGCCTAGATAGGCTGTGTTTTTAAGCAGTCTGAAAAAGCCTGTCCTGTTTGAAAGGCTGCATAGAGACCGCACTGCCTTCTGTTTTATAACGTTCTATTGGTAAATTAGTCGCCATCATGTGTATGGCTGCATGATCCAGACAAAAGAACTGTTGCAGTTGTATCCTTATGACAAGCAGAAGGCTAAAGTTCCATTAGTGGACTCTTGATGTGATCTGGTTATGGATTAGCCTGCAGTATTCATTGACTTTGTTGACTGTAGTGTGTTTCTTTGAAACACCCACAAAACATCTAGCGATGTTCACAGCACACTAATAGGATGATCACAGCACACCTGCAAAACAATTTAATGATTTAGTAAAGTTGCTAGTTTGCATAGCAGTTGCTGCAATAATGATTATTGATACTATAATGAAAGTTATTCTGTTCCTTGTGCCATAAGGTTGTCAAATGACGTTTCCCCTTGTACATCAGTTTAGTGTTTTAAATATTATTAAGCCTTTAATATTAAACGTTTACAAATGGAATGTTTTTCATTTTGAATATGCCAGTAAGTGTGAGTAGTATTTGAATAGCAAAATGTGAGCTCTATAAAAGTGAAAAGCATGACGGATCAAACGGTCTCTCCAACAAAGTAATGTGGAATATAAAAATGTCAGCACATACCCAGCGCACTCTCATTCACATGCTTGTTATAACATAACAAGGGGTCTTGAAGATTCTTCAAAATTTTTCCTGACCTTTATATTTCTTCTAAAAGTTTTTACATTTAGTTCTCTTTTATGCATCTCTTTACAAACCTCAGAAGCCAAATCTCAATTCTGTGCTTATGATTGTGGGCTGCGTGATTGGTTCTACTTTCAAAGGTCACAGCAAAATAGAATGGAAAAAACTGTAGTCTTCATACAATATATGAAGTCTTCATATTCCTTGTGTGTGTGTGTGTGTGTGTGTGTGTGTGTGTGTGTGTGTGTGTGTGTGTGTGTGTGTGTGCGTGTGCGTGTGCGCGCGCGCGCGCGCGCGCATGTTTCCTGTTGAGCAATATCATCTACTCTCCCACAAGTCTCCCTGCAGTTATTTGACTACAGAACTGTGAAAGCTTACTTAACTATGACTTTCTGGTGTTGTGGTTTAAGCCCAACGTGTCCTTGTGCGCATGCAGCACACCCTTTTTAAGACCAGAAGACACGTGTGAGAATCTAATGTCTAGATGATATTATGAATCTGATCTGTAGTAGGCCTCCAGAATGTAACTGGCTTTAACAGTTAACACCTTTCTGCATATCTGTTCCTCTCCTTATGAAAGACTGAGCTGCTGCCAACCAAGACCTTGGGTGTTCAAATTCTTTACAGTTTTCAGACGTCTCATAATGAGTGCCTGTGAGTTACAGTAAACAGCCTTCACTGAGATTGGAGCCCAGAACCCTTCTACAACTTGTGTGGCAGAAACACTAAATATTTAAAGGAGTCTGTATTCACTAAGGACATTAACTACTGAGATCATCTCAGGCAGTGTTCACTACAGAAATGTTACTGATGCACTTAGTCTATTGATGACATTTCTGAAAATTTGATATGGTTAATGAATTTGTTGCATATTCAACTCAACTCAAATCCGCTACTGTTGTACTACTCTATACATTTTATTATATGCATAACAGCCCACTGAGGAAATACAAATAAAGTGGTACAACAACAGGGGTGGAGAAAATAATACATTTATCAGCTAGCCCACCAGGCATGTGTGCTGCCCAGTGCCATGTTTTGGTTGCCAAGAAACCCAGCTGACTAGATTAAAAGTGGTAGCTAATGTATTAACTTATGGCTTGCTAGTTAAGTGCATTAATACAGACTAAGTGAAACAAACAAGTATAAGAGCTGGGCTTATAGCAATAGTCTTTATGCTCTCCTGAGAACGGTTAACGCCTTTGTGCATCATGTCACCAAGTTGTGGTGAACGTTTCAGCTATGAGCTGTGGTGTTGTCTTCTCACATTGCAGGTAAAAACATTTGAGTCTGGTTAGCGTCTTTATCTCGTCTCTCCATATGTTTAACTGCGATGCGATAGTTTGTGTGTGGTGTGTGTGCGGTTCTAGCAGGAGAGCAATACGACAGCTTTGCAAGGCACTTTATTTTGCTTGGGTTCATCATTGTTTTCGCATACCTACATGTTTTTGACTCTGAGAAGATTGTCTTGTCCTTGCATCCTTATTAATCCACATAGAAAAGTTGTTCTCCTGTCAGCCAGATTCTGGCTCGGCTAATGTGTGTAGTGTAGTCCGGACATCTAAGGGGGGGAAAGAAAATGAATAGCACATACACAGAATCAACTTGTTCTGTGCATCTTGGCTACTGATTGGTCTGCTTCTTAGCTTTAATTAGATGAACAAGTGTGTGGAGAATGAAAGCACAACTATGAGGAGCTCCTCTGACAACTGTAACTATACTGTGAATTTACACACGTCAGAGTGCCTGTGCTGTCTCTCCCATATGACTCACAAAGCCTCAAGTGATCAGTAAGATTTAGATACATCAGCAGTGTAACCACAGCTAGTTTCTTTCCACTTAACATTAAACAGACAACTTTCTTCATACAGTAGCTAGAGAGCTACCCGAAAATGCAACACAGTTTGGCAGCATTTTTTTTTTTTTACTGGCAACCAAACCATGGGTAACTAACATCAAACCATTAGCACGACCGGTAAACGTTTATCCAGTGCTTCTCTCTCATTAGTTTCTAGTATGTTTCTGCTGCTTTACCTCATGTAAACTATGTGTAAGAAACACTGTACCCATATTATTCTTCTAAATTATTTATTGCAATACTTTTGTTTTCCTATTGGCCAGGCATAACCTACAGGTGACACTGATGTCCTTCCTGTTTCTTGACTTTAGTGGTGTGAGCAGACACACACCTGCTGCTTTGAGACTACAGAACACAGAGAATAGTCTAAGCACAAATGCCTGTAGCGTCAGCTGTGGCACTGGAAAGGAATGTTAGAGTTTGTATAGTTAACTTTATGCCCTTTTATGGCTTATATTAGGTTTAGGGCTTCCAACATAAGCTGGAAATGTTCAGGAAGAGCAGAAGGATTAGGGCAAAGTTGAGTATCTCTGTGTGTCTCTCTCTCTCTCTCTCCCTCTCTCTCCCCCCCCCTCCCTGTTTTGCTCATTCTCTCTCTTGCACTTGGTCAGTGTTAGTTTCTGCTCTATGGGAAGTAGGTGGGTGGAGAGGACTGCAGCACACCAGAGCAACTCCTCTAAGCTCTGGGGCTTTTCCATTTTACCCCACACCCTGATCCTGGAGGGCTGATGCTGATCTCACTTCCCATCCTCGGAGTTGAAATATTAAAAATACAAAGGCTTAAAACTGTTAATCTTGGCATCACTGTAAAGAACCCTCATTGTGGTTGGCTAGTATTGTTTTTGTCATCCTTAGTTTTCTGGTTCATGGCTGCATGGCTATTGGATTTTTATCAGCACAAGGCTAATGGTAGCTACTTTAACACACGAGACTCAAGACTACTGTTACTACTGGAGTAGTGTACTTGCTTTAAAAGCTGTAACACACAGGCGTATTGGATTAGATGAATTCAAAATGATTACATACAGCAGGGGTTTCCAAACTAGGGGTTGCGTCCCCCTGAAGTGACCCCATGGGAGTCACTTTCAGACAAGCCACATTTATATTAAGTGCTATTTTATTATTATTTTTCACTATTCTGACACGCTGTACTATTGTAGTTCTGTGGCAAAAATGGACATATTTCCCCGTCCATCTACTTCTGCCAAATATACTAGCATGTCACATGCTTGTGTACTATTCTAGCCCGTTATTGAGTATTAACGCTAATCAGTTTTCCTGTTACAGTTAGTGTTTAAATTTTAAAAACCTCTTTTCAAACCTACTGAAAGGTCTGTGTACCAGTCTTCTGGATTTTCTAGATTAGTACATTTAAATTTAAGGTCAGAGTTTTCGATTTGAGATGCAGCCCATGACAATAATCACAACGACAGCAGAGAGTTCTAAGAGAGACGGAGCTCATTAGCATGTTAATGCCGCTGTCGGAGTACAGTATCAATTTTCTACATGTATAAAGTGTGAACTATTATTTTTAGCAGATGTGGATCTGTCATGAGAAGAACTTCATCAGCTGTGCAAATAGCACCAATTGTGCTGGCAGTATATGATCTGTTAAAGCAGCGTGATGCAGGCATCATATCAGCGTGGTGTTTGCTTGTTTGCTGCTCATACTGAGGAGAGGCGAAGGTGCTAAGCAGCAGCACTCGGTAGGGTTCACTACCCTAACAACACACCCAGGAGGATGCTGGTACTCGCTAGAGTCTCACACTTCTACCTCAGTACACTCATAAATTTGGAAAAGCCAGGCGTTCTCTAAAAGCAGCAAGTTTATTTAAATTGGACAAAATGCACGTCCTTTAAGGAGTAATTTAAGCTACTGAGTTGATTTATTAGGTAAACACTTTTGATTACTTATAGCTTATAATTTCATGCTGCCTCAGAGTGAACATTAGCAGTGTTACTGTCTTTGTGTCTAACAAACTGTGGAAGGCAAAAAAGGTCGCTTTTTGAAACAAAAATCACAAGGAGGTAAATCAAAAGGAGTTAAATTTTTAGGTTTTTCATTTCTTAAGCCACCTTTAAACCACTTTTTAAAATAACTTGTAAAATAGTGAATGCTTATATAATGTTTCAGACTGCAAAATGTATTTCCACAGATTTCATATGAAAAGCTAAAAGTTTCCATAATCTTTTAAATTGGGTGATTTAGGAAAAACAAGCAACAGTTGAAAAATATGAAACTGTTAGTAAAAGAGAAAGTTTAATATTTATCCAGTGTCTTTTTACAGTGAACAGTTGGCCAGTGTCATATTCTCAGTAATGTGTACCGTAATGTACTTTGTCACAGTATCATTTATTCATATTTCCCAGCCTTCCTTTCAAGACAAAGTTCTCACACACTTCTGTTTATATTTAAATCCATGAAAAGAGCTTGCAGTGTTGTGTCCCTGTTGCCACAAGCGCAGTATGTAACTTGTCTTGAAAACACCCTGAGGTTTCTCATGGGAGGAAAAAGGCAGGACAGGCAGCCAATCAGGGGCCAGCTACTGGGATCACACAACAAAAACGCAAGCGTCTGCAAACAGTGGACTGCAGCCTTAGCATGACCTACATTTGCACTCTGGGAACGGACACACGCTGACTTTATGGCTGAGCTTAAACCAGGCATAACTAAGTGTAAAGCAAATAAAATTGTATGTGAGAGGGAGAGTGAGGAAAGGAGGGCAGACGATGATCACGTGCCCTCTGGTGTTTGTGTGGCTGTCTCTTGGTATTTGAGAAACTTGAGGTACTCTCCGATGTTGTGTGGTGTTAAAATTAAAATTGCTGTCATTCAAATATGGTTGTCCTAACTGCGAACACAGATGGATGTTAAAAACATGAATATTTATTGTTTGTCCTGTGTTTTAGCTGGATGTAATCAGACAGACAGCATTCATTTTTAAAAAGCAAATTTGCTCAGCATTTGCTTCGCCTTCTGCTTTATGTTGCAATTTCCTTCCTATCTGTTCAGTTTTTTCCCTGAGCACAAATTTTTGGACAATAATCGTCTCAAAGAATCACTCAAAAATAATACATTGCTTATTATTAAAGCTGATTCAAGGCAAAAAATCAGCACATCTACCGCAGAACAGTAACGAATGGACAATTACGTTATTGAAAAAAATAGATATATTTTTGTATATATATCTTGTGTAACCAGCATCACCATAAAACACTTTTAGTCTGAATATATAGGTGAGAACAACACAATAGTCAAATATTGACTATTATTTCTTATTGTAAGAATAGCCAGATGAACTTTTGTTTTTCTGTGCATCAGGTGCACTGGATGAAGATGTGGTGGTGATCGAAGCTACTCCTGCACCTCCGGTTCCAGCTAGCGAGGAGATCAACGTCACTTCCACCGACAGTGAGGTAGAAATTGTAGGAGATGCCTACAGGTGAGTTCTTAGCTTCTTTGTCTATACTGAAATGTCTTATGTATAACACTTTGTGTTTTTCCCTTTGTGTGTCTTGAATGGAACGTTCCAGTATAGCTTTAGGCTCAGTGTGCTGGCAGGAGTGTTTAAGAGTCCGCATTCTTTGAGTCTGCAGTTTTTGAGAATAAACTCTAATGCCCTCAGCCAAGAAAAATAAGAACAAAAATGATAATTAGGTGGTATGCATTGTATGCAGCTTTCTTATTCTTTAAAATGATGATGATTGTGTCTGGTCCCAATACGGGGCTCAGAGTGGGAACTGTGTGAAAATGTACATCTGGGCCTTGATATGAAGCTGACAGGCTCCACTTGTGTGTAGGCATTCGTGGCTCTCCCAGCTGTTGCCTTGGACTACAAGGTCAAGCTCAGTCAGAGCTAATGTGTTTCTTCCTCTCTCTTCCCAGGCCTCCCTCTCTCTCCAGCTGACTGGTCTTCTTTTAGCAGTAAAGATAGAACAAGGCCTTTGTGTCTTTTTGACAGACCAGCTTCAGATAATCCCAAGGTCATTCTTGCTATCCCTCAGGCAGGGGGGAAAAAGGTCTCTGGCTAAAGGGTTAATTAACATAAAATGCGACATTTTAAAGCTGTAAACACATTTATACCCAAGCTTATTGGTGAATTCTGTTAACCGACCCCAGCCCACCCCCTACCCAATAATGGGTGCATTATGTTCTCTAAGAGATAACTGTTTAGCTGTATCTGCAACCCCATCACAAGCCATGATGTAGGGTTTATATCACTAACTGAGAAAAAGCTAACGACAGCCATGGCATTAACTGAGAGCGCTGAGGTAATGAGGGTTGCTAACTAGACAAGCTGACCTAATAAAGACTCTCCTATCTCTGTGATTTACAGAGATCACTTATCCCATGCAAATTGATCATAATTACTGCTGACATCCTGTGGTAACATTACTGAACAGACGTATGTCCAGAAATCTTATCCCACCTGAATAGTACTGTAAGCTGTAAAAACACTTAGATATGGTTGTGCCCTAAATTTTGCCATTATGGATGTGCCTTTTAGTGTTTTGGATGTTGTTGGATTACCTGGTGCTTATCGCATCATTCTTAAGAGCCCAACCTGAATCCATGACATACTGGGCTTATTTTTTCCTACATGACTGGGTGTGTAAGTGTTGACGCTCCCAAAACACAGTAGTTGCAGTGGACCTAAGCACCAGGCTAGGCTGCTTTTCTTGAAGAAGCCACCAGTCTGTATTTTCATACCTGTTTTCATACCTTTCATCCCATGTTTACTCACACCCTAAACTGTATTATTTAAATTAATAGGAGAGGCAATGTAAAAGTGCCTCATCTTGAAGCTTTTCATAACTTTCACTTTTGTTTGTCTTGTTTTAATCATCCTCTCCGCCCTTTACCGAACCCAACCATGACTCATTGTTGTTACTGATATTGAGTGCCTGTTTGTGGACCCCAGAATCATTTCCAGCAGCTTTATTGTATTATCCCACTCTCTGCTGCCAGAAATGCCCTGTGCCTCCTGCTTGATCCTGCCAGCATAGTCACTTTGTCAAACGGTAGATGAACACTGCAGTCCTGTGTCTTGTCCCACCATGACCCATTTTTGCCTGGGGAGGCTATAACTAGACTGACAGATCTGATCTTTAAGTCACATTTTTGCTGGAACAAAAGTCACAGATGGAAATAGAATTGGCTAGATATTCACAGGATCGGGCTGCTGGATGATCTAGACACAGTATGGTGAGCATCTGTTGCCTTATGTGTGAGGTTTGTCACAATACCAATTCCAGGTATAATATAATATTTTGGCCAGAAACAATACTTTGGCCAGAATAAATAAATAAATCGAAATGTGGGTACGCATCAGGAGGCAAGTTGCTGTTGTCTGAGAATTAATGCCTTAAGTTCTTTCCAAGATCGTGGACAGAAATGTTGGTTACAGCAGTTATAGAAATGTCCCAGTACTGTATGACCTCAAGCTGTGTCGCTATTACTCTAAAATTAGGTGTGAAGCTTGTGGTCTCTCCGTGCATTTGCTGTTGGAGCCACTGCCCATCTCTCCCATCCGAGTCAAATTAGCACACTTAATTTGCCTATAGGCAAAAATACAACGTCAGATTAGTGCTGGCCTGTTGAAAGGCAGCATCACAAGTATCGAGCATTATGTTATTGACAGTGTATTGAGCTATCGATAACTTGTGAAGCTCTGTTTAGGAACCTTTTACAACTTTTTAGCATCATTTACGATATTTTCATGCATTACTGAAAAGAGTCTCATTGTTCTTACACTTCCATTGGGTTCTTATATGGTGAAGATAATGAAACCTTGGAGGACAGCCGTTGTTATGCTGGCTTTGGACTGGGAAAAGTACAAAATACTGTCCAATATAAGCCCAGGTACCCACCCCATGAAAGCTGTGCGGCAGTGACTGCAATAACAGTACTGAGCCAGGGATTTTCCTCGTTCAGAATTAGGTCAAGGTGGCCCAAGTTATCACTTGTGCAATGTCAACATCGAGAAGTACTTCACTCTGTGGCAAAAAAAAAATAAAAAAGAAAAAGAAGGGTTATTATAGTGTAACGGGTTATTAGAATAAATTAGATAGGCAGTGTGTATTGGTCTGTTACCTAACTAACTCATCATACATTTGGGTTAAATTATACTAACTACCATATTTCTCTGTGTAAAGAATTTATGATTTGCCCAGCCATGAAACACCATTCTCGTCTGTCTACCTAGGAAGCTGTGAGTATTATGGCAAAAATATCATCATAATTGAAGACATTTTTAAGCTGTTTTTCCAACAAAGAGCCAGCAAAGTTGTAGTGCTACATTTAAAAAAAAAAAAAAAGTCTACCAAGATGGTTTTGATCTTTATTTTATATACACTATATTACCAAAAGTATTCGGTCACCCATCCAAATGATCAGAATCAGGCGTCCTAATCACTTGGCCTGGCCGCAGGTGTATAAAATCAAGCACTTAGGCATGCAGACTGTTTTTACAAACATTTGTGAAAGAATGGGCCGCTCTCAGGAGCTCAGTGAATTCCAGCGTGGAACTGTCATAGGATGCCACCTGTGCAACAAATCCAGTCGTGAAATTTCCTCGCTCCTAAATATTCCACGGTCAACTGTCAGCTTTATCATAACAAAATGGA